>PVIY010019962.1:0-12325 GCA_004026745.1 Myrmecophaga tridactyla
ACATTTGCATCAATTCAGAAAAAGAAATAAAAAGAAGACAGAAAAAAAAGCGAAAACAGAAAAAAAATTATACATATCATACCCCTTACCTCTCCCTTTTATTGGTCACTAGCATTTCAAACTAAATTTATTTTAACATTTGTTCCCCCTATTATTTATTTTTATTCCATATGTTCTACTCGTCTGTTGACAAGGTAGATAAAAGGAGCATCAGACACAAGGTTTTCACAATCATACAGTCACATTGTGAAAGCTATATCATTATACAATCATCATCAAGAAACATGGCTACTGGAACACAGCTCTACATTTTCAGGCAGTTCCCTCCAGCCTCTCCATTACATCTTGAGCAACAAGGTGATATCTACTTAATGCATAAGAATAACCTCCAGGATGACTTCTCGACTCTGTTTGGAATCTCTCAGCTGTTGACGTTTTGTCTCATTTCATTCTTCCCTATTTTGGTCGAGAAGGTTTTCTTAATCCCTTGATGCTGGGTCTCAGCTCATCTAGAGTTTTTCTCAATTCCTTGATGCTGAGTCTCAGCTCATTCTAGGATTTCTGTCCCATGTTGCCAGGAAGGTCCACACACCTGGGAGTCATGTCCCACGTAGACAGGGAGAGGGTGGTGAGATTGCTTGTTGTTTTGGCTGGAGAGAGAGGCCTCATCTAAGCAACAAAAGAGATTCTCCTGGGGGTGACTCTTAGGTCTAATTTTAAGTAGGCTTGACCTATCCTTTGTGGGGTTAAGTTCCATATGAACAAACCCCAAGACTGGGGCCCAGCCCACGGCTTTGGTTGTCCACACTGCTTGAAGACAAGATTTTCACAATCACAGTCACATTGCGAAAGCTATATCATTATAAAATCATCTTTAAGAAACATGGCTACTGGAACACAGCTCTACATCTTCAGGCACTTCCCTCCAACCTCTCCAATATATCTTAACTAAAAAGGTGATATCTATATAATGTGTAATAACCTCCAGGATAACCTCTCTACTCTGTTTGGAATCTCTCAGCCATTGACACTTTGTCTCATTTCTCTCTTCCATCTTTTGGTCGAGAAGGTTTTCTCAATCCCTTGATGCTGAGTCCCAGCTCATTCTAGGATTTCTGTCCCACGTTGCCAGGAAGGTCCTCACCCCTGGGAGTCATGTCCCACGTAGAGAGGGGAGGGCAGTGAGTTTGTTTGTCCATGTTGGCTGAGAGAGAGAGAGCAGGCCCTTGATCTTGAGGCTTACTCTTATGAAGCTTATTTCTGTAGAAGAGACGCTGAGCCTACCTATAATTATGCCTAAGAGTTACTTCCAGAGAACCTCTATGTTGCTCAGATGTAGTCTGTCTCTCTCTAAGCCCAGCTCTGCAAGTAAAATGATTACCCTCCCCACTACGTGGGACGTGACGTCCAGTGGTGTGAGTCTCCCTGGTACCGTGGGACATGACTTCCAGGGATGAGTCTGGGGTCAACAATACCTGCCTGACTAAAGTTGGGAAAAGAACTGTAACAAAATAAGGTAAGAGAGTTCACATAGAGTCAAGAGGCTATTCTGGAGGCTACTCTTAGGCAGGCTTCACCTGGATATCACTAGTTTCTATGGTTTGTCAAACCCCAACCAACATCATTCCTGTTAACCCTAAAGAACACTCAGGGCTCTATCTGAGATTCTACAAAAGTTTCATGTACTAAGTTTACTTTTCAAAAACCTAAAACCACAATATATTCGTATTTTAATATGTAAATTGTAAACAGGAGGAATAACTTCAATTGTAGCCAAGTGAGGAGAGTCAACTTTAATTTGTCTTGTAATATGGTTACTTTGATAATTTTAGAATCAATGAAAACAATGATGTAGTCTTGTGTTCATAAAATACACCGTGATCAATGAGAAGAATAAGCAGGCCTTTATGTAATAATGAAATTACCCCCCAAAAACACTGATTTTTAAAAAGAGTAAGTAGCAGAATACTATGATGCCATTTATTAAAAAAGCAAACTGTACTCAAATATGTTTATGTACATGTTTATGTGTGTATAAAAGTACATAGGCTCTTATGCAAGCTTCAGCTAGATATTGCTAATACCATGGTTTTCCAAGCCCCAATCAACCCCATTCCTGTTAACCCTAAAGAACACTTAGGGCTCTATCTGAGAATCTAGAAAAGTTTCACACACTAAGATTACTTTCCAGAAACCTACAACCTCCAGATGGTTCCTAGGCCAGATCCTGAAACCCAGAGATGCCATTCTCTCCAAGAACGTCAACCAGTCCCTTTCCTCTATCCCATATGTCAATACTCCTTTTCAACAAGAAAAAGTTAGAATGGGCATAGCTCAAATATCCCTAAAGATTGGGAGAAGGATCAAAGGAGGAGAAGCAATAACAGAGAAGTTAGGATTTAATAAATGAGTATGACTATTGATTCTTCATATTGATATTTCTTTTTAGTCTCCAGTGACTTGGAGCAACTCGAAGGAAAATCCTGAAATTGTGGAACTGTGACTCATACCAAACTTTGAAATCTGTTTTATACCTGCTTGTTAAAATGTACTTTGAAATTTATTGCTTTTTTTGAATATATTTCACAATAAAAAAAATTTTTTAAAAACAAGCAAAAAATGTTCCTTAGCTGATGGAATAGGCGATTAGAGGATAGAGCATAAGAGAGAATGATGAATGTCAGGTAAAAGAAGGCAGAAGGTGGCACAAAGCCCAGATTTTGTTTTCTTCCCAAAGGTGGGAGAATAACTTCTCTCCACAGATAGCCAAGAAAATGAGCAGTCAGCATTATCAAATGGATGGGATTTTTGGTGGCTGGTGTAACTTGCAAAGCTATGTTAATCTTTCCCAGTAGATCCATCATCAGATTGGTGTGCAGTGGAGATAGGATTGTATTTGAAGCATAGGCTTTAGCCTGTGAAATCTTCGTGAATTGAAAATTGGTCAACCTTGTGTCCTCTTTGACCCCATGCTCTGTGTTATTTGCAAAGCAGTGTTGGATCTCTCCATATGCTGTATTGTCATTAGGGTTCCATCTCTGCCTTCTTGAGGTTTGGAATAAAGGGAGTGAATGAAAAGTGGAAGATTATCCCTACAGAAATTGTGTGTGTGTGTGTTTGGTAGGGGGCACCAATGTTCTAATGTGTGGTAGCCTGTTTTGTCATCTGTTTGAATTAAAGACTTAAACACTGTGGAACCTCTATACCGCCCTCCCCTTAACAGACTGACAGGATTGATGTATACTTTTCCATTCCCTCTGTAAAACACGACATTCTTTCTGTAATACCCACGACATGCTTATTGCATGACTGGTAGGTTGCTTTCTGTCATATTCCCACTCGCTTCATCTCCCACTGGTTGAATTATGTTTACCAAGAGCCAGTTTGTTCACAAGCCCGTTTATGCCAGTTGTAGCTGGTTTTGTATTTAATATCAGATAAACTGATGAAATGTAATTATAAATGGAGTTTTTCATTAATGTAATGAATTAAAATGTAATTATAAATGGAGGTCTAATTTGTAAAATGAGGAAACTGAGGCCCTGAGCAGTGAATTCTGTAAGGTGTCAGGAGTGGAGGAAGCAGAGCCGTTGCAGATGAAACCCTTGCCTCTTTTTTAAAATTTCTTAAACATAACCACATACAAACATAAACATTCTTATCACATGATCATTCCATTCTTGATATATAATCAATAGCTCACAATATCATCACATAGTTGTATATTTATCACCATGATCATTTCTTAGAACATTTGCGTCAATTCAGAAAAAGATTCATACGTACCATACCCCTTACTCCTCCCTTTCATTGATCACTAGCATTTCAATCTACTAAATTTATTGCAACATTTGTTCCCCCTATTATTTATTTATTTTTAATCCACATGTTTTACTCGTCTGTTGATAAGGCAGATGAAAGGAGCACCAGACAAGGAAACGCGTGCCTCCTCCTTCGGTCTTCTCACTGTCTGGCCTGAAAGCAGAAGCTCACTCAGGTTGACTTCTCTGGTGAAAGTGTTGAACTCTATTTTCCCTTTCGACACAGGACCAATCTGGAGGCCTTGCAGAAGAAGCTGGAGGAGTTAGAGCTTGATGAACAGCAGCGGAAGCGCCTTGAGGCCTTTCTTACCCAGAAGCAGAAGGTTGGAGAACTGAAGGATGATGACTTTGAGAAGATCAGTGAGCTGGGTGCTGGCAATGGCGGGGTGGTATTCAAGGTCTCCCACAAGCCCTCCGGCCTGGTCATGGCCAGAAAGGTGAGGTTGCTTAGAAAAAAAAAGGACCGAATCAGGTTTGCTTTGATTAACATATAAACAGACCTGGGGACACAGGAGAAAGGAGATTGACTTTTCACTCAACCCTTTTGGTGCTAATGATTTCTAAACTCAGGGTATTTATCAGATTATGAGTAAATACACAGTTGACTATGTTAGTGTATTTGTTCCCTTCTTTAGACTGGAAAATAACAGTAGGTGACCCTTCTTTAGCTGTCTGTGTTCTGTGGAAAGAATGCCAGGGAGATTGTCATATATCAAGTGTAGGAGAAGCCACTTTCATCCACTAAGCCCCAAGGACACACAGAACACTGACTTCAGGTTGCTTCCCTGTGCTCTAGTTCTGTTAGTGGTTCTCTTTATCTCCCTTCATATAAAACCATAATTTCCCACCATGGCATGCAGTTTTTTAGTGGACTTCTGTTGTTTGCCATCTTTGGTCCTTCTCCTGAACACAACCTTTTCATTCCAGTGAGGTTGAATTCCTCCATGTTCTTCAGTATTCCATGTTCATTCCTGTCCCTATATTTTTGCTTATGCTGCTCCCTCTGTCTTTTCAAACTACTTGTCTTCAGTGCCTGCCTCTTGTCTAGCCTTCACTAACTGCTTCAGCCCACCCTAATGACCACTGCCTTCATGTCCTCTGTCACACATTATTTCTTCGTAGAAGCACAGCTTTGTTAGGTAACCATTTTATGAGTTTGTCACTTGTCTCCCTAACTGGAACAAAGGACAATGTTAGGGGGACTTATGGTGGCACCTGAGGTCTTGGCTAAATCTCAACCACATCAGGCTCCTGAGGTCTCTTGGGCAGCTTAGTTCAGCATATTCCCCAGTTCCTCATTCCCTTCTACTGCAACAAGCCTTGAGTATAGACCAACTCTTCAAAGCCACTTTCTTCTCATCTCTTATGTTTGTGAGTCCTTTTGGAGGAGGCTTTCCAGTCAACAATTATTGAGAGGTGAGCCCCCTATTATCTAATTTTGGCTCCCAGGGCAGAGGCACAGCTAGTCATACTCTTGTTACAGCTTCTCCTGTGCTAATACCTGGCTTAGTTCATTAGCACTCAGTGTTGTGGTTGGACAGAAACTCATTCATTAAAACTTACCTGTTTCCCTTCACCCTGCCTTTAAGAGCTTAAGCATTTAAGAAAGAGTCCATCCATCCATCCATCCATATATTTATAAAGCCTCTCTTCCTCCTACCTTTTTTTCCCCAGCTAATTCACCTGGAGATCAAACCTGCAATCCGGAACCAGATCATAAGGGAATTGCAGGTCCTGCATGAGTGCAACTCTCCATACATCGTGGGCTTCTATGGCGCATTTTACAGTGATGGCGAGATCAGCATCTGCATGGAGCACATGGTATGTGGCCCCCTGTCAGCATCTGGAGGAAGGGCCCAGGAGTTGGGTAGCTCTGGCCTAATATTTTGTCTGGGTGGTGACCAGCTGCCTTCTTGCTGTTTCCTGGATCCACAGTTCTGTCTTGAGCCTCTGGAAAGCCTGACGGTAGAACTTACAGGATCCAAAAGATGACAGGCTTCCTTTCTACATTCCTGACTATCTTCAAAGAGAGGTGGCAGTAATCATGTATTCCTGGTGGATACACTCTTAAAGTGAGAGAGCATTTATGGAATCTGACAGGTTTTTGTTCACGTCTCTATTCTCTACAGGAATCCAAGTGGAGACCTTATCTTGTTCGCCACTATGTCTCCAAAGCCCATAGTGGTCCTGTACATAGTAAATGTTCAATAAATATTTGTTGGTGGACCACTACCTTCTTTTTGTGACCTTGGAGAACTTTCTTTATTTTTCTGGTGATTAGCTTCCTCATCTATATAATGGCCATTATTATACCTCCTGCCTCACTGCTGTGAGGATTAATTAAAATAACATACTGCCTGTTGAAGAGTATGTGTTCTGCAAACATAAGCTTTTGCTTTATGCTCAGTGGGGCTGACAATTCAGAGATGAGGGCTGAGTCTGCATACATTGCGGCTTCTATGCATAGTCCAGCATTGTATCCTTAGTTCCTTTTCCATTCCTCATACCTTTCTGACTCTAGACCTGCCCTAACTTCTGGAAAAAGAGCCTCAGCGTCTCGTCCTACTGAACTCCAGGAGCTTTTTCCCTCGCCATTGTCCCCATTATTTTGAATTTCTCTTCATTTTAATGATCAAGAAGTGCTTTACACATTCTTTCCAGGCATTCGCAAACATTTGTGGGTGTCATGTGGAATATAGATCCTGAAATTGTTTTCTACATGTCTCAAGGTTATTGAGAAATCTCTCATTCCCCCGTGTTCAGTGAAAACAAAGCAGTCTCCTTGGGAAGCATGTGCGCACTTCTGGTCTTGGCCTCCCCTCAGCTTGCTGTTCCTTATGCTTTGGGTTTCTTGTGCTGCTTGTGCTGATGAAGCTTGGGTTTCCAGCTGTAGTCCAACAGTTTTGGATTAAGATAAGTAAATGGCAGTGGAGAGCCTGGAAAACTATAAGAGGGATGGGATGCAGGCGATGGAGATAAAATGGTGATACGAAAGGCCAGAGTAGCCTTCTTTCTTAGTCTTGCACGCAAGATGGAAGGTGGGTGTAATGGCATGACTAGCCATAAGCAAATGGCTTTTGCATCTTACCACCACATGTCAGGCCCTTTTCACAACATGTGAGTTGCTAAAAACATCAGCCTTGTCACATGAGTAACCCTCCCCTCTTCTGACATGAGATAGAAAGAGTAAGGCCCCCTGAGAAACTATAGAAATTCTAAGTGACAGAATAAATAAGTGTTAGAGCTGAATTCAAACCAGATCTACTTGCTTTAAATTTCATACCCTCCACTATCCCATTCAAGTCATACATTCTCTTAGGATTTTCTCATCTGTGCAGTGAAATGTTTGGACCAGATCTCCTCTAGGGGCCCCTCCCTGTGCCAGTATCCTGTGTTTCTATGGTTTTTAGCTCTTGGAGCCAGTTAGAGTTTACATCAACAGTAATTAATCAACATGGATTCAGTTTCTCAAACACTTATTTTTAGTGCCTGTTACATGCAGGATGCCATGTGAGCTGCCAAGGGAGGCAGACATCAAGAGCAGCATCTCTGCCTTCCGGAGTTGTTCAAAAGCTAGAGGACTTTGTTCTAGGGCCTTCTCCTTTGCTGGCTCAATTCCCATGGGGAGGCCTTCTCACCAGTAGAAACTCAAGTGAGGGTGTCAGTTGAGATGAAAGGGCTTCTGAGTACCAGCCATATGTTACCTCATGCCTTCCCTCTTCTGAACCATCAGGAACTTTTCCCCTCAATTATCTCCAAGTTCTGTATCACCCAGAATTCTTCCTTTAATAGAGGAACCAAGAGGCCATTTGTGGGGGTAGTTGAACTCCAGTTACTTGCTTCAGAAGGTAGAATTAGGCCCCAAACATTGATAGATGGCTGCCTGTTTATTTATTTAGATCCTTTTACCAACCTTTATGACCTCATGGCATGGGAAATAGGAACATCTTTATATTTGTCTGTTTTCAGATGTTTAGGCTTCCTTATTCTGGAATCCTTATTTATTCATACACTCTAGTTTCATAGATAATGACCACGCCCTTTGTACCCCTTGTGCTGCCAATCCCCTCAACCTTCCTTTCCAGAAGGAGAAGATGAAAAGGGACAAAATGGGAATAGTTTCCCTTCCCCTGGCCCATTTCCGATATCTGGAGGCCAGTTTTCTGTTTTTTTCTTCCTCATGGATTTGATTTTCTGGGAATAGTTTTCCCATGTAAGTCCCCAAGCAGAACATATCTCTGGGAGTACCCTGGGGAACCTGAGCCTGGAGAACCACCTGTCAGAGGCTGAAAGGGTTAAAAAACTTTTGAGGGCCAAACACAGCATCTGAACCCTGTATCTGATATTGTTGAGTGAATGAATGAGGTGACCAAGATGGCCAAAGGCTTAGTGGGAGACTGTTAGACCTTGAAGTCACCAATAGAACCTTCGGTCCTTGGATGTACACGGGTCCCGAGGGCAGCTGGAACAGTCTCTTAATGCCAGTGGAGAGGCCCAGAGCTGCTCGAGAGTCTAGATGGGCCCTTGCAGGGAAGCAGTTCCACGAAGCCCAAGTAGCCAAGTCCAGAGTAGTTTTCTTCCCCAGCCCTGGATACTCTCACTTCTTCCTGGTTCCTGAGTAGACCTTCCTGCAGGAAACTCCTGTACCATGGCTCCTGACTGGAACATTGTTGGTTGCCATGGCTCTTGGAGGATTTCTGCTTTGCTTCAGATTCAGCATTTTAAAGGTGTCATGTAGAGCTCTGTTTGATAGCCACATTCCAACTTGTGAAGTTCTTCTCGTCACACTCTTTCCATTAGTTTCTGTGTCATTAACATTTTTTCCCAACAGTTCATTATCAAAATTTTCAAACATACAGAAAGTTGAAGAAATTGCACAATGTACATCCATAAACCTACCACCTATATTCTAAAATGGAAATTTTGCTTTTTTTTGCTTTATTATATAGTCCATTGCTTAAATCATTTTTTTGGGTGCATTTGAAAGTAAATTTGTGTCATTGGCATTTTTTTTTCCATCTTGTAAAGCACTTGGCCAGGGACTGAACTTTTTTATAAATAAACTGTGTTTGTACTACCCAGTCCAAATTCTGAGACCCAAGGTGGAACAGGAATGCTCTTATCTTTTAGGGAAGCAGATTCCTGCACAGTAGCTGAGCAACCAGAGAACTGAGGACTTAGAGTTGATAGTTTTTATGCAGGAGCAAAATCTTTTGAGCTATTTCTTCATAAAGTAGTTGTCTCTTTTACAGAAAACCTATTCACTGACTTAGTTAATAATTGGCTTCTAAAAATAAGCACAATTTCATCAGCTTTAGTCAGTGAAGGCAAGTCCTTGGCAACAGTCATGTAGAATTATGGGTAGTAAGGTTAGTTGCAGGCAACTTTGGGTGATCCTGACTGTGGGTCATGCCCCTTAAATCTTGCTGATTCCATTGTTCACACTGGAATATAACTCTGTTTATAGCTCAAAAGGAGGTTAAAGGGAAGAGAGCCAAGGATCTTTTCTTTTTAATACAAATATTTATCTTGTCAATCTCCAGGGAAAGTATTAACCAGGATGGTTAGTTAGGCTGCCCTCTGTACTTACATTGCTGTTTGGGTCAATTGAGAGGAGTTGATACTCATTGCTGAGATGAACCTGAGAGCCACGGGGTTAACTTTCCTACTTCATTTGAATCCATTTATTACAGAGTTGCTTTGCTATCTTGTTTTGAACTTACAGTCCTTCCTGAAGATTAGGCAGAATCATTCAAACAAAGGAGCTGAAACATATTCAATGGAAGCAAACTAGAAATGGCTTGGGAAGTTTCTGCACTGAGATCCCTCTTCACATCAGTACAGGAAATTGAATTGGGCTATGGTGTTTCTCTGGGAGACTCCTGACTTGGGGAAGATTACCTGGGCTCTGGTGGTGTTCTGGTTAGGCCCCAAGGGACCTATGGCATCATGAAGGGAGCCAGAACAATAGAATCACTAGCCCAAGCCTCAGACTGGGTCACAACTTGGGTAAGAACTCTTGGAAAATGTGTCTTCACAGGAGAATTCTGTTTGATTATCGATTCATAACTCCATGCTAATCTCTGTGTGTAGATTATCTATGGTGCAGTCCACTGTGCTACCGGGCAGCCTGACCCACCATATTACATATTTTGTACTAGGGACTTTATTATAATCAGAAGTTAGACATGTTCAGGGATATTAATATGCTATGTGAAACGCTCCTGCATTTGAGAATACATACCTGCACTACTTCTTTTCTTTTAGCATCAGTGATCCAGAGTTAACAGTAACAGAAATCAGTTGGTCCAAACCATCCTTTGTTTAAGCGCAGAATTTTTACGTTGATAGTCCATTTTTAGCATTGTTTTGGGCAATATTTCCTGGGTGTATCCCTTGTTGAGTCTTGCTTATTTTCTCACCTCCTCTACAAAGAAAACAGTGCCTTTGCACAAGATAGGTGCTTGTTCAGTATTTGTTAATTGATTTATAGATTAATACTCTGGTTTCATAACTAAGTTCAGTAATTTAAAAGATAAAGCATACATTAATTGTAGAAAATTGATAAACAATAGGAAAACACAAAGAAATCGTCATGTAACAAAAAATCTCTCATGATCTTACCACCTAGACTAGAAATAACCATTGTTAACATGTTTGATGTTCTTGTTTTGTGTGAGTAAATACACATTTACTTTTTATAAAACTGCAGTTATGCTCTTCTCTTGTTTATCATGCTGTCATGTATTGTTCTTTAATCCCACACTTGATGGCTGTATTATAAAGGTGATCTTGAAGGGAGGATGTCTGGAACTTTTCTGTGCTTATCCAGGTCTTGCCCACATCTGAGGCACATTTTCCATGCCAGGTTGAGGCCCTTCCCTTAACTGCTTTGTGTAGGAATCGCTTCCTCCTCTGAGCAATTAATTGTTGCCTTGTCTGTTCTCTGCATTCAACTGTTTGTTTCCTGCCTTGCTTCAGAGGAGGATTTAAAGTACCTTGCCTCTTTATGAATATGTTCTTTCTGTATCTTACAGCTTTTTCCAGCCTTAGTTTATTATACATAGCTTTGTCTTATACACAGGTGGTGTTTTATAAATGTTAGTTGATAATGGTAACTGCTTGGTGTAGATAGTACATTTTAGAAAATCAGTTTGAATATGCAGGAATTATCTCTACTTCTGAGGATATCTTTTTTTTCTCCCCTGAGGGTAATTTTAAATTGCATCATTTCCTGCACATTCCCTTTCTATTGCCTCTGCCCAGGGCCTGGCTCATGACATCTTCCCCTTATTCCCTTATTCTTTTTGCTGTCTCCCTGCCTCCAGAGTCTTGTTCTCATTCTCATAGCTGCTATGGTTCTAATCTTAAAACACTCAGGTTAGATTGATGTGCTGCTGTTTCCCTAAAGTCAAGTCTCGTTCTTTGCTAGAGTTCCATGATCTGGCCACAGCTGCATTTTTCTGCCATATTCCTCACTGCATCTCTTCATGTACCCACAGTGAAGTGAGCCACATGCCATCCCAGGAGTATTAGGCAATTTAATGTTTTGATCCTATAGAAATATCCTATTCTTTTCTATCCTTGCTCTTCACTTTCCTAGGTATAGAAATCATAATCATTCTTCAAAGTTCAGCTCGAATACCAGCTTCCAAGTGAAGAGAGAATTACTTCTCTCTTCTTCTGCATGTCAGCAGCATTCTTTATACATTTATTTGTTGTTGTTGTTTTTTTAATATTTCAGAATTATCTATTTTCTTTAGTAGTTTGTAAATTTATTTAGGACAGGAAATAGGTCTTTTGGTTTTTGCATATCTTTATCCACCTCAGGACATAGTACAGTCCATGGCATGTTGTAGGATTTATGGAATCAGTTACTGCATTTTTTGACAATTGAAAAAAAATTTTTTAATTATGATTCATTGGGGTAATACCAAATGTAAGTTATGACTTAGATAATGGTGATAATAATGACTAATATTTATTGAACACTTGCCATGTGCTAAATATTGTTCTAAGTGCATTATGTGTATTAATTTACTTAATCCTTGTAATAGCCCTGTGTGTCTTATAAGCTTCTAATTATTATCATCTCCATGTTACGAGCCGAGCAATATGGTAAAGGTGCCTTAGATAGTAAGCAGAGCTGAGATTAGAATTTTGATACTTTTCCTAACCACTATACTATATTCTCAGTTTAGTGCAAATCAAGCCTTTTCTGTGACCCCTGATTATTTAATGATTATTTGTAGGGTTTGAATTACCAGTTATGTGACACCTTTTATATTTTGCATTCGTGGCATATTTGACATCTGAAACAAACCAAAGGGTACTTATCCTTAGCCATATGTGAAGTTCACTTTTCTTATGAAGTTTAACACTTGAAAGAATAGAAAAATTTTCACTAAATGGGTTGATATTCTTATTCTTAGGACGGGGGTTCCTTGGATCAAGTTTTGAAGAAAGCTGGAAGAATTCCTGAACAAATTTTAGGAAAAGTTAGC
>PVIY010019962.1:12425-45003 GCA_004026745.1 Myrmecophaga tridactyla
AAACAGACAAAAGCACATTGATGTTTATAGTGGCATTATTCACAGTTGCCAAAATATGGAAGCAACCCAAGTGTCCATCAGCCAACAAATGGATAAACAAAGTGTGGAAGATACAGACACTGAAATATTAATCAGCTATTAAAAGGAAGTTCTGATAAAGCAACAACATGAATGAACCTTGAAGACAGATGTTGACTGAAATAAGTCAGACACAAAAGGACAGATATTGTATGACTTAACTTATATGAAATACTTAGAATAGGCAAATTCATAGAGGCAGAAAGTAATAGAGTACGGGTTACTGTCGGCGGGGAGGGGAGGGGGGGAGTGCTTAATGGGTATAGAGCCTCTGGGGTTATGGAAATTATTTGATAATGCATGATGGTGATGGTATCACAACATTGTGAATGTGGTCAATACCAGCTGAATTGTATGAATTGGTTAAAATGGGAAATTTTATGTTGTTTGTATGTTACCACAATTTTTAAAAAAGTAATACTCTGTATGCCGTGTAAAAATTTGGTTGCTTGATATGGCAGGTTAAAAAAATGAAACAAAATAAAAATTAAGGGAGGAAGGCAAATTTGTGATATTAGATGAAATCTTTTCTAGATATTTTAAAGTAGAGAAATTGTTTTCTCAACATAATTGTTCAGTTTTCCATCTTTTTACATTCCCTCTAGGTAATAAAGGGACTGACATATCTGAGGGAGAAGCACAAGATTATGCACAGAGGTAAGAAATCACTTGCTAGTTGTTATGTTTTGAATTTTAGCTGAAATTCAGAGGTTATTTGATTCTCTTTTGTTTGTGTTTTTGTTTTGGCCTAAAGCCTTTAATTATTATTATATTATTTTATTTTTAGTTTTTTGTTTTTGTTACTTGTATTCCTAGCCTAAAGTCTTTTTAAAAAGTGATTTTCATCCTATTACAAGTCTTTACTATTTAATTTGGGATAGCTGGAGCCAAGTGTTACCCTCTTTTTGGTCTTGGCTCATTTATTACCTGAGGCCGTGTGCTGGTTTGAAAGGATGTATGTACCCTAGAAAAGCCATGTTTTAATCCTAATCCCATTTTGTAAAGGCAGCCATTTCTTCTAATCCCTCTAGAGTACTGTATGTTTGAAATTTTAATTAGATTTTCTGCCTGGAGATGTGACTCAATCAAGAGTGGTTGTTAAACTGGATTAGGTGGCAATGTGTCTCCACCCATTCTAGGTGGGTCTTGATTAGTTTACTGGAATCTTATAAAAAGGGAAACATTTTGAAGAAAGTGGGAGATTCAGAGAGAGCAGAGAATGACATAGCCACGAGAAGCAGAGTTCACCAGCCAGTGACCTTAGGAGATGAAGAAGTTAAATGCCTCCTGGGGAGCTTCATGAAACAGAAAGCCAGGAGAGGAAGCTAGCAGATGATGCCGTGTTCGCCATGTGCCTTTCCAGATGAGAGAGAAACCCTGAAATCCATCAGCCTTCTCAAATCAGGAATTCTTTCTCTGGATGCCTTAGATTGGGTGTTTCTGTAGACTTGCTTTAATTGGGACATTTTTTCGGCCTTAGAAACTGTAAACTTGCAACTTATTAAATTCCCCTTTTTAAAAACCGTTTCATTTCTGGTATATTGCATTCCAGCAGCTAGCAAACTAGAACAAGCCATGATGTCATTATCATCCAGAGATCCCAGGCTAAAGACTCAACTAAAACTTATTTGCTTAACCCCCAGTGTCACTGTCTTATCACCAGGTCTAGGTTATGCATAGGCCCAAAGCCATGACTAACCTGCTGGATATGAGTTTACTATAAAAGAAACTCTGCTTTCTTCTTTTTTTTAAATGCAATTTTTTTGAGATATGTTCACACATCATAAAATCCATCCAATGTATACAATCAGTGTCTCACAGTATCACCACATAGTTGTGCATTCATTGCTACAATCAATTTTAGAACATTTTCATTACTCACAAAAAATAAAATAAAAAATAAAACCTAAAATACCCCATGCCCTTTATTCCCCCCTGTTATTGAACTCTAGTATTGTTTGTGGTACCTTTGTTATTGTCGATGAAAGAATATTAAGTTATTACTGTTAACAATAGTCTGTAGTTTGTAACAGGTACATTTTTTTCCAATATACCCCTCAATTATTCACTTCTTGTCATAGTAACAAACATTTGTCCTAGTTCATGAAAGAACTTTTTAGTATTTAATACTGTTAATTGTTCACCACAATATTCACTATGTTACACATTCCCGTTTTACCTCTAGTCTTCCTTCTGGTGACATACATGACTCTAAAATTCCCCTTTCAACCACATTCACACACAATTCCGCATTATTCATTATTTTACAGTAACGTGCTATCATAACCTCTATCCCTTTTCAAAGGGATAAACTTAAACTAGGTTTAAGTTCAACCTAGTTAGAAATTCTGCACATATTAAGCAATTACTCCCTACTCTTTAGCCTCATTCTATCTCCTGGTAACTTGTATTCTAGATTTTATGTCTATGAGTTTTACAATTATTTCATATTAGTGAGATCATATGATATTTGTCCTTTTGTGTCTAACTTATTTTACTTAACATAATGTCTTCAAGGTTCATCCATGTTGTGTGCTTCATTCAGGACTTCATTCTTTCTTACTGCTGAATAATATTCCATCTTATGTATTTAACACATTTTGTTATCCTTTCATCAGTTGATGGACACTTGTGCTGCTGCCATCTTTTTGCTGTTGTTAATAATGCCGCTGTGAATATCAGTGTGCAAATATCTGTTTGAGACCCTGCTTTCAGATCTTTTGTGTATGCACTGAGTAGTGGGACTTTTAGTATAAGTACACATATAAAAATATTACTCTTAGGTATTTATCCAAGATAAATGAAAACATGTCCATACTTGTATACAGATGTCTTTGAAGCAGCTCTATTCACAGTTGGAACAACTGAAATACCCTTCAGCAGGCATAGGGTAAGCAAATTGTAGTTTATCCATAAAATAGAACACTATCGCCAGTAGAAACAAACAGCCTACTGATACACACAATTTGGATGAATCTCAAAAACATGGTGAGTGAAAGAAGCCAGAAACAAAACAGTACAAACTGATTCAATTTATGCGAAATTATAAAGAAAACAACCACTAAAAAAAGTAGAAAGTAGATCAGTGGTTGGTTGCCTGAGAGCCCTGGCGGGGGGGGGGATTAATTTCAAAGGGGCATAAAGTAAATTTGGGTGGTGATAGAAATATTACATCTTGATTGTGGTGATGGATACATGGGTTTATACATTTATCAAAGCTTTAAAGTGTATACTAAGTGGTTGCATTCTGTTTTATGTAAATTGTACTGCAATAAAGGTTATTAAAAAAAAAAAGAGCAAAGAAGCCAGAAGATGGAAACTTTTCTTAAAAACACATTGCCACTGACCCTGTTCCTCCGTCTGTAGTATTGCTAACAGTGATGGTTGAGAGGGGATTGGATAGGAGTTGAGCAGATCAGTGGAATTGACTGGCCAGCATACCAGCCATCATATGTTAAATGATAAATGATATGTTTTACCTTAGAACTGAGGTGAGCCAGATTTGACAAGGCTAACTTATAACATTTCAACTTCCTCTCCTTTTCATCTATTTGGGACAGTGTTAGCAAATGTTAGCGGGTATAAAACATTAAAGAAAAATTCTGATTAAGTAGGTCTGGAGTGGGGCCCAGGAATCTGAAAATTGTTAGATAAGCAGGTTCCCCCCCACCCCTGCTTTTTTTAAGCAGTTTCTGATTCTGTGGTCCACAGCTACACTTTAAGAAACACTGCACTGAGGAGTGAGTGCCTGGCTAGATGGCTTTCTGGGGAGAAAAGGAGTAACAGCAGGTCCTCACTAATGGGTTCCCATGGAAGGAAAAGCAATGAAAAAATGAAGCATGAAGGGGAATATTGTACAGATGTTCCACCTTGTGCTGGTTTGGAACTGTTCCGTACCCCAGAAAAGCCATGTTCTTTTTCCTGATCCAGTCTTGTGGGAGCAGCCATGTTTCTTTTAATCCTGATTCAGTATTGTGGGATGGACACTTTGACTGGATTGTTTCCATAGCAATATGACACACCCAGTTGTGAGTGGGACCTGTGATTAGATGGAGATGTGACTCCACCATTTAAGATGGGTCTTGATTAGTTTAGTGGAGCCCTTTAAAAGGAAACATTTGGAGAAAGGTCAGGGCCTACAGAGACACAGGCATCTAGAGATGCGTGGAATGCTGACAGAGAGAGCAGACATTGTCATGTGCCTTCCCATGAGGTGCTAAGCAGGCCAGAGCCCAGAGTTGTGTCCTAGAGGAGCTAAGTGAAAGCCCACAGACACTTACAGAGGAAACCACTGGAATCAGAAGCTGGAAGCAGTGAGACCAGGAACAAAGACTAGCAGACACCACCCACATACCTTCACAAACGTCAGCCTTTCTTGAGTCAGGGTATGTTTATCTGGATGCCTTAGTTTGGACATTTTTATGCCTAGAACTGTAAACGTGTAGCTTAATAAATTCCCTTTTTTAAAAGCTGTTCCATTTCTGGTGTATTGCATTTCCAGCAGCGTTAACAAACTAAAACACCTTATTCTGGGAAAAATTCTTCAGAATTGGTTTCTGTCTGTAGAATTTATAGGTTGAATTAAATTCATTTGGAAATGCAAAGGACCTAAAATAGCCAAAACAGCTTTGAAAGAGAAAAACAAGATTGGTGAACTTAGACTAACTGATTTCAAGATTTATTGCAAAGTTATAAAAATCAGTAGTGTGGTGTTGGCATAAAGATCAACATTTAGATTAATAGAACAAAATAAACAGTTCAGAAATAGATCCATACCTATATAGTCAATTACATTTTTTTTTTTGCATGGGCAGGCAATGAATTACATTTTTTAAAAATGTTTTTTTTTAATTTTTTATTGTAGAAAAAACGAAGAAACATACAAACATTCTTGACATACAAATGTTCTACACATGGTGGACAGTCAGTGGCTCACAATATCGTCACATAGTTGTGCATTCATCACCGTGATCTTTTTTTTTTTTTGAACATTTGCATCTCTCTAGCAAAAGAAATAAAAAAGGAAAAAGAAAAAACTCATGCATTCCATACCCCTTACTCTTCCCTCTCATTGACCACTAGTATTTCAATCTACTCAATTTATTTTAAATTTTGTTCCCCCTATTATTTATTTTTTATCCATATTTTTTATTCATCTGTCTATCCTGTAGATAAAAGGAGCATCAGACACAAGGTTTTCACAGTCACACAAATTGTGAAAGCTATGTCTTATATGATCATCTTCAAGAAACATGGCTATAGAAACACAGCTCTGCAGTTGCAAATACTTCCGTCTAGCCACTCTAAGACACCATAAACTAAAAAGGGAATAATCTATATAATATGTAAAAATAACATCCAGGATAACCTCTTGATTCTGTTTGAAACTTCTCAGCCACTGACACTTTATTTTGTCTTATTTTTCTCTTCCCCCTTTTGATTGAGAGGTTTTCTCAGTCACTTGATGCCAAGTCCCAGCTCATTCTAGGATTTGTGTCCCATGTTGCCAGGGAGTCCTATCCCATGTGAAGGGGAGAGGGCAGTAAGTTCGCTTGCTGTGTCGATTAGAGAGAGAGAGGCCACATCTGAGCAACAAAAGAGGTTCTCTGGGGGTGTCTCTTAGACATAATTTTAAGTAGGCTTAACCTGTCTTTTGCAGGGATAAGTTTCATAGGGGCAAACCCCAAGATCGAGGGCTAGGCCTATTTGGTTGTCCCCCCTGCCTGCGAGAATATCAGTAATTCTCCAAATGGGGAAGTTGAATTTTTCCCCCTTTCTCTCCATTTCCCTAAAGGGACTTCGCAAATACTTCTTTATTCACTGTTCAAATCACTTTGGGATTATTGGGGCATCACATTAAACTGGACAAACCAACAAAATCTCATGCTATATTCAAGGCTCCATGTACTTATGGTGTTCAATTAAACTGACCATTCAGTTTAAATTAGGAAATGCACTAGTCAAAATATAAATTTTGCACCAAATAAACATTTCTCCCTTTATTCTCACACAGAAGTTGAAGTTTTAAAATATGAATGACCATCTAAAAATGTTTTTTAATGTAAAATATAACATATATACAAGGAAAAGAACAGGTAGTTACAGAACAGATTTCAGAGTTTGTTATGAGTTACCATTCCACTATTTCAGATTTTTCCTTCTAGCTGCTCCCAAACGCTGGAGATTAGAAGGAATATAGTGATTCAGCAGTCATACTCATTTGCCAAATCGTGATCTCTCTGTTGCATCTCCTCCTTCTCCTTTGATCCTTCTCCCAATCTATATGGATCTTTAGGCAGTGCCCGTTCTGACTTTTTCGTATTAAGCAGCAGTGTTGACACCAAAGGATAGGGGGATTAATTAATTGATAATTTTGGAGAGGCTGGTCCCTCAGCGTTTTAGGATTTATCTGACCTAGGAATCCTCTGGAGGAATTATAGATTCCAGGAAAGCAAACAGTACATAAAACCTTTATACAGAGTCTCTTGAGCCCCAGGTGTTCTTAATAGTCGACAGGAGTTTGATGCTGGTTGGCGATTAGCGAACCATGGCAATCATCACAGTCTAACTGAAGCTTGCATGAAATTCACCTCCAGAATAGCCTATCGACTCCACTTGAGTTCTCTTGGCCCCTGATGTCTTTTTTTATTACACTTCTTTTCCTCCCCTTGGTCCAGAAGGTTTTGTTGATCCCACCACCAGGGAGCCCTTCACCCCTGAATGTCATAGTGGGGGAAGGCACTGTCAACTCTGCTCTGAAGTTTATGCAGGCTGTCTCTCCGTTGTTTCTGAGGTTTCTCCAAAATATTTCCCCTTTTAAAGCCTCTAGTAAACTAATCAAGACCCACCTGGAATGGGTGGAGTCACATTTCCATCTAATCAAAAGATCACACCCACAGTTGGGCACGCCACACCTCCATGGGATAATCTAATCAAACATTCCCACCTACAGTATTGAATCAGTGTTAAAGGAAACAGCTCCCCCTACAAGATTGAATCAGGATTAAAATATGGGTTTTCTGGGGTACATAATACTTCCAAGCCAGCACACCAACCCTTCCCCAGATGGATTAAATGTTCTGCCTCTGTGTTCCTAATGCAGAGTATCCATCCCTTATGTAATAAACAGTGATCGTTATTTATTGAGGGCCTGTCATATGAGAGGTGCTGTGTTACGTGCTTTATATACTTTGTCTCATTTACTGCTCACAGTAACCTTGTGAAATAGTGTTCTAGTTTGCTAGCTGCTGGAATATGTGATATACCAGAAATGAAACAGCTTTTAAAAAGGGAGAATTTAATAAGTTGCTTATTTACAGTTCTAAGGCTGAGAAAATGTCCCAGTTAAAGCAAGTCTATAAAAATGTGCAAATTAAGGCACCAAGAAGGGGTTACTTTCACTCAGGAAAGGCTGATGAAGTTTAAGATTTCTCTCTCAGCTGGAAAGGCACATGACAACATGGTGACTTTTGCCTCCAGGTTTCTTGTTTCATGAACTCCTCCAGGGGCGTTTTCCTTCTTCATCTCCAAAGGTCTCTGGCTGTGTGGGCTCTTGTGGTTCTCTTTCTCTCTTGGCTCTGTCTCTCCAAAATGCTTCCTCTTTTAAAGGATTCCAGTAAACTAATCAAGACCCACCTGGACTGGGTGGAGTCACATCTCCCTCTAATACAAGGTTAATACCCACAATTGAGTGAGTCACATCATCGTGGAGATAATCTAATCGAATTTCCAACCTATAGTAATGAATAGGGATTAAAAGCAAGGCTGCCTCTGCATGATGGGATCAGGATTAAAGCACGGATCGCTTTTCTAGGCACATAATCCTTTCAAACCAGCACAGCTAGGTACATTACTCCTGTTACAAATGTAGAAACCAAAGGTCAGAAAGCTTATATCCCTGTCTCATCTACTTCTTCAAATCAGGGAACCTGCTGAATACATCTTTGTATCCCTGACACCTAATGAAGTAGCAGAAAATCTCTGTTCTTAAAGGTTTGTGAGATGAGCAAATGTGTGGTTGACTTGTGCCAGAAAACAGAGCAAGTCAACAGTGAAATTTAGCCAAGAACCGATGACTCCTAACTATTAATGCAGTGATTAATTTACAGGTCGTTCCAGTGAATCCTTTGTCTTTGTCTACCTTGTCTACCACTGTGCCTTCCCTGTGCCACACCTCGTGCTTATTAATGGAGACCAAATGGAGGAAGCTTCCAGCTCATTCCTAGAATAACCAACTTGCTTTCCCCTTCCGTCTGGTGCTGCCGCCACCTGCACAGGACTTTGTTCTGGCTTCATTAGTGTCTGTTGCTCTTTGGCATGAAGAGCTGCTTTGCTCTTCATGCCAAAGTTTCATAGGCAGATGTCTTTGGTGGGAGCTTCACCACTTGCCCAGCTAAGAAGAGGAAGTCCCCTAGAAGGAATTTGCCATAGTGAACCTGGCCTGGCTGCTTAGTTTTTTTCAGACTCCTCTTGTTTGTGGAGTTTCTCCAGAAATTCTGAAAGAATTAGCTGTAAAGCCTGCACTACGAAATGGTGCTCTTGCACAACTTGATTCCTGAACAAGACAGTAAGTAGATCATTCCTGGAAACCTGAATCAGAATGAGAATGAGAGGGCAATTTCCCTGCCTGTCTTTAATCTTCCTTGCTGCCGTTTTCTTCTTCTAATCTAAATATGTTGTTTCCTGATGGAATGTGAATGTCATTTCCATCTCATTCTGCCCTTAAGGAAAAACTGGGAAGAGTTAAGAGGCTTTTTCTGCCTCAAATTTAAGTTATTCTTATTTGTTGACATTTATTTGCTGGAGAGAGCTTAGTGATTATTTCAGTTAACTTCTGCACTGTAGCAAACCATCCCAAAACTTAGTAAACAACAACACTGTACTACTTTTTATGATTCTTTGTGTTGGCTAGGCCTCTCTCTTTACTTGGTCTCTTATCCTTTTGGAAGCTAAAGCTCCATGATGGTTTTAGTAGTCCTAGTAGCACGACAGGACAAATCCCAATGCTTATGCATCTTTTAAGGCTCTGCTTATGTCAGGTTTGCTAATGTCTCATTAGCTAAAAGAAGTCATTTAGTCAAGTCAAGTTTTAGCAAGTGAGAGATATGCCCCACCTCTTGGGAGGAACTGCAGCGTGTTGTGGACAGTTTTTTCACTTTATCACAGTGTAGAAAATTCAGGGTTCAAATCCTGGCTGCTACTTACTGTGTAGCCTTGAGCAAGTTATTTAACCTCTGAACTTCAGGAAAATGGAGAAAAGAGAACCTACTTCTGGGGTTCTGAGGATTAATTGAGGTAATCATAGAAAACACTCTTAAAATAGTGTTAGACACATAGTAAGCATTTAATAAATGTCAGCTGCTGGTTAGTAGTGAATTAGTATAGGTTGTTAGTGATTGCTGGCAACAGAAACCAGTCTGAATTAGTTTAAATTTCCCCAAACTTATTCATTATAGAAGGATCCTAGGTAAGTTCAGGAAATCCTTTGAAAGGTTGAACCCACAGTCCTTGTAGGGCAGGAACCAAGGCTATTCTGGGGATCTTGCTGGGTAACTCAAGCAGAAAAGCAGCTGCCCTGAGTCCACTACTGCCAGAGTGTTGCTGTCAGAAAGCCAGTTGGCCCTTCTGAGCCTCTACGGTAAATGGGCTGCCATCTCAGTTACCTGCTGGAGGGGCCCAGGAACAGTGCTCTGAGATATCTACTCCCACAGCAATTGTCCGGAAATGGGTGATATCCTCCTTTCTTGCTAAGGCTTGTCGGCATCCCTGTTACTTGGTCCAGCATGCAGAAGTGACACAGAATTTTAAAGTATTGAATTATCAGAAGTGGCCTCTAGGTGTGCCCAGCTCCAAGTAAAACTAATCTTCAAAAATGAGAACTTACAGCACAACTTACTCTGGTAGCAATTCACTACAGAAGCCTTCAGATGTAAGTTCTCACGGGTTGTGCTGATACAAATATTTCTTTTTAGGAATATGTCAGTGATGGGAAATTAAGTATACATTACTTCGCACCCCCGCAGCTTGGGCCCTGGAGGACTCATTTATTGGGAGGATGATAGAGAATTTTACAAACGACTCTGCAGGCAAAACTTCTAGATCAATATTGAGCTGCAGGAAAGAGGTTGTGGTAATATCCCCATTTGTTCCAAAGGGATTATGGCAGGAAGGCTGTCAGCTGGAATGCCAGGGCGCCTGGGTAACCAGGGAGAGTGGAGGTGTTGGAGGCGTCAGGGCATGCGATCCAGGGCACATCAAATCCTCTGTCAATACATTATTATTATTTTTTAATACATTACTTTTTAAGTGAGAGGAATTGCAATAATGTATTTGGGCGGAGAACACCTGTTTTCAGGTGCCATTTAGGTACTATTTTCCCAGGTGGGTAAGTGACCTTTTGAAAGTTTTGCCATTATCTCTCTTCAACTGGTTAAGTGTGTCCTGGTCCTGGTGAGGTACAAAGCCTTGTGACTAGCTTTCCTACATTCCTAGTGTGTCTGTACTGGGTGGGAACTTAGAGATAAGCAGGTTTCATCTTCATTCCTGAGGTGATTTTTCTCTTCCATCATGAAGCAGGACTTCTTGAGCAGGACAAATATAGCTAATATTCCTAATGTCTGAGCCTCTGGGTGGCTACTCTGGATTGCATTCATGGTGAATAGGTCCACTGTGATTTGTCCTAGTGAATATTGTAGTCTATTTCCCCTGGGTGTTGACAGGGAGAAGCAGTCTGTGTCTCTCAGCCTGTTGTTTGTGGTGTATGGGCTATTGGTCTTGTGATCCCTCTTGGAATATGTTTGCTCTGAAATCTCTGAGGACATTCTGGTTGGTAGTTTCTTCACCACTCGCCTAACACTCTTTTTTCCTAATTAAGACACGTAATTCATATTTGTAAAATATTCATTGAATATCTCTCCAAGTATAAGATATTGGGTGAATGGCTCTGGAGGGCATAAAGGTGGCTCAGAAATGAATTGTGTCCTCTAGGAGCTTAGAGTATAAAGGAGAAAATAGACATATCCACAAATGACTCTAGAACATGGGGGGACACAGCCAGTGTCATTGTTTTATGTCTGCATTGCTACCCTGCCAACTTTGAAGTTGAATCTGATGTGGCGTAATTTATCAGTCAGGACTCTTTGATTGTGTCAAAAAAAACACAAACAACTCAAGATTACTTAACAAGGGTGGGAATGAATTGGCTTGGGTAACCGGGGGGTCCGGGCAGGCATTAATCTGGGTTGAAATAACAGTGTCAGGACTCTGATCACCTCTAGGGTTTATTGTCCTTGTTTGGGCTTTCTTTTCTGTCAGAGTCTCTTCACTGAGGCACAGTGGACCTCAGTAGACCTAGGCATGTCTGTCTGGTCCTTGGTACTCCCAATATTGGGGAAAGAGCCTCTCCTTCTCTCCCTAGCATAAAATCAGTGCTCAAAGTACAGATTGGGTCTGATTGGCTCTGCTTGGAGTACCTGCCCACTTCTGGATCTGTCACTGTGTCTGGGGACTCAAGTCCTCTGGTTGCTGCCTTGGATTATATGTATACCCATCCCCTGGTAGGAAAGATGGAGCCCCTTGATTGCCATTCTAGCAGAAACACATAATGTTTGGGGAGGAACATATACTTGAAAAGAGGGGTTTCATTACTAGAAGATGGGGAGAAGGAATGTATTATAAACATGAAAATTTAAAAAAAGTTTTTTTTCTATACAATTACTATTAATATTAAGCATGGGATCAGAAAGACAAAAACTGTTAACATGGGTTCTAAACAATAATCAAGCAGTTAAGATGGGAATGGGCACATTGCCTAATTTTGTATGGCCTACAAGCTAAGAAGTTCAAATTTCAATGTCTATAAATGAAATTTTATTGGAATATAGCAACATTTAATGGTTTATGTGTTGCTTATGGCTGCCTTTGTCCTGAAATGGCAGAGTTGTGAGAGTGTGAGGCCACATCAGAGCAATAGAAGAGGTCCCCCAGAAGTAACTCTCAGGCATACCTATAGGTAGGCTAAGCTTCTCTACTACATACATAAGCTTCACAAGAGTAAGCCTCAAGATCAAGGGCTTGGCCTATTGATTTGGGTGTCTGTAATGTTTGACACAGTATCAGGTGTTTCCCCATGGTAAAGTTTTCCTCCCATCTCAAGGGACTTTGCCAGTACTTTTTGATTATCTGCTTAATATATTCTAGGATGTATCCAGGCATTACATTAAGCTTTACAGGATTAAAAGCTCTCATTTTTATTCTGGGCTCCCTGTGGTTCAGTTGTTCAAATGAGCTATCCAGACAGGCTGAATTAGATTAGGTGCTACAGAAAATTTAGGTTCCAGACAAAATAAACCTTTCTTCCCTTTGGTCTCAAAGAGTATGTGCAGTTCTGAAATGTAGACAATGTCTTCCTTACCCCTGTGTTCTGAATTACCTTAATCCCAACCTGATTGGCTTCGTTCTTGTCTCTAAATAACATATGTAACCTGATATTTACAGATAAGAATTTTATTAGAACCATAGCCACACTTGAAATCTGGGCTAAATATGTCTGCTATAAGAGCTTACAATCTAGGCCCCTGCTTCTTTATAAGTATTTTCTAAAGGAGACCATACAATAATTGTTCTTTCATTTCTGGCTTATTTTGCCTCACCAAAGTCCCATAGTTTCATTCACATCGTTGCATTCCTTATGACTTTGTTCCTTTTTGTAGCCACACAATATTTGATCATAAGTATATGTCATCGTTCACCAATCTACTTCTCAGTCAGTGCATCCTTCAGCCACGTGCATCCATTAGGCATCATGTTTAATACCCAAAGTCCACAGTCCATCAACACACTCAATTTTAGATAATTTCATTGTTCCCAAGAGAAGGATAACTGATAAACACACCCTCGTCAAATAGGAAATCTAAACCTCCCCTTAACTCTTGTCACTCCCCCCATGATTTACCCCTGGCGTTTCTGTGGTAGGAAGTGGATGTTGTCAAGGGCAATAGCGAGTGGTAGAATGTTCTTGTGAGGAAGCCAGATGGGCAAAGCTGTCGGTTAAGGAAGAGGACTCTGGCTGCTTTGGCTAATTGAGCTGGAGAATGGAGAGAGGTCAGTCCAAAGGTTATTACTGTGGTTTAAGTAAGAAATTGAGATAATGTGGATCTGCGTTAGGATAGTCATAGAGGAGAGGAGGTGACAGATGTGAGAGCGTTGGTCAGGGTGTATTCTAGGCAGTCACTGGAGAGCAAGGTGGTCCTCCCTGGAGAGCAGGTACTGGTTTGAGAAGACGTGGAGGGGAAGGGAGCCAGAAGACTTGCCCCTAGCCCTTCCCAAGATGATTGTGGTGGGAAGGAGCATGAGGCCCAGGTCTGGGCCCCAAGGTTGCACCTATACTTTTCAGGAAGGCCCTTTACTACAGGAGAGCCATGGCGTGCCCCTTCTCACAGTACAAAGCCTTATTTCTAAAGGCAACCCGTGGCTGAGACTGCCCCTCTCCTCAGTTATGGATAATTTTCTGAGAGGGCTCTTGGGCCCCAGGGATCTTGTTTGATTTGGAAGCCTGGTGACCAAAGAAGGACAGATTTGACGAATCATCTCCCAGATGAGATGGAACTGGGTTCCGGATGCCCAGCACTACAGTGACAAAGCAGAACCCAGATGGTGCCTCTCTGTTTGAGGGTAAAGCCAGTTAAGCACTAAATTAATTAGAAACAAATAAATATAAATAAAACAAATAAAAAGGCTTGAAAGATAGTAGAACACATATGAACAGAGAAGACATCTGGATTAGAGACCAGCAAGAGCAAATAACTCGGAGACAAGCATACAGGGTACATTCAGGGAGCAGGGCAGGGCCTCTTGCACCGTTGGGGCTTGTATTGGGAGCCACACCGAGGAGGACCTTATTGTTTATATCACTTTGTGTTTTTCTTCAGGTAAACATTAGGAGGATCTGAACTCTAAATTCCGTGCTTCTCACATGTAATGTTTGCTATTTGTTGAGCACCTGGGACCTGTCAGGCACTATGAATTAGGAGTTACTGTTTCTTCCTGATAGCTGAGAAACAGGCACAGCGTAGTCTTATAACATGGGCTTGGTCACACAGCTGTACTTGGTAGAGCTAGGGCCAGGATTCAAACCCCGGTCTGCCTGACTCCAGAGTTAGTGATGCTGTTTTCACACCACGCCATATGGCCTACTTAATAATGTAATTTCTGATGCCAATTGATAAGAATCACTGGGTGTTAACATTCCTAGTTGTTAGTGACAGTCCAACTCAAATTAGCTCAAACAATAAAGGGGACTTTCTTTTCTTTTTTTGGAGAGGGAGTGGGGTGGGGGTGTGTTTAGCTAACCAAAACCCCAGGCTGGCTTAAGGGATAATTGTGTCCAGGAACTAAAATTCCATTAGATCTTATACTTCAGTTAAAAATGTACTTATAAAGATGCTGTAAGCTCTCTCCCTCTCTGATTTGTTTCTCTTTGTTGGTTTTATTCTTCCAGTCCAGCTGTCTCTATCAGAATGGACCTATAAGGCCCTCTGGCTTCGTAGTTTCATTATCAGAGGAAAGAGATTTTCCCAGCTTTGGCTAGAAAACCCTTGAACTAACATGGATCCCCTGACCTGACAGGATTGCCATGGCCAGAGGCCTTCCTTTTGACCAGGGGACAGTGTTGTCTCATTGTAAGTCTCTAACTGAACCAGTTTGTTGGAATGTGAAGGAGAGTCCTTCCCCCCCAAAAAAATATATGTGGTGGGGAGGGGAGTCTCTTCTCAGTAAACTAAACAATGAATGCCCATGATATTTGGCTTACATTTGTCTGTAAATTGTCAAGTCATCTGTTTGCAGTGCTGTCCTTTAGAGGTCTATCCCAGGCTAAGCCAGAGAATGACTGGTGCCTTCCTTTCCAGACTTATCTCAGGAATCATGCTGAGTGGTGACCCAAGCACAATTGGTGACTCCTAAGTCATCATAAATATAGCAGTGTTGCTAGAAATTCTTTCCCACTCTCCATCCTTTTCCCTTTGTCTCCTCTCCCCAACCTGCCCCCCCCCAGCAAAATTAGTCTTTAACAGGTCAAAATAGGTTTTTAGCAATTTCCCTTTCTTGAATAGCCTGTGATAAGTTTCCAGTAACCAGCATTGTTTTTCTGCCAGCGGTGGTTGGTTGGTTTTCTGTTAGATTGTGTATCTACTTGTTTCTGACTAACCCACATAGTCTAGAAGGGGAAAGTCCTCCTGTAAATCACGTTTTTCAAATGTAGAGTTTACTTTGTCATCTTGGGCAAGGGACTTTATCCTTGATAAGTATATATCTATAATTAATTTCTCTATCTGTAAAATGGGGCTGCTCTTCTAAAATATAGCCAAATATTATTATTATGGGGTCATTAGAAATGAGAGATTTGGGAATCCAGGATCTATAAGTTTTCAAGCCCTTTCCTTTTTTCTCTATTCCCTTATTTTTCTCCCACCCTCCCTCCCCACCACCCTTCTTCCCTTCTTCCCTCCCTCCCTTCCTCTCACTCTTTTTCTTTCTCTCAGCCCCTTTGCTTTTTGCTCTCGCTTTTGTTACTTCCTGTTTTAAATATTAGACCCTTTTTTTGGAATAGTGTTTACAGGTGAAAGCCAGATCCTGTACACTTGCAACATCGTATAATATTTAACTCCCTTTGGATCAGGGAGTAAGCAGTGAATTGGCAAAGAGGGGTACAGGAGGGTGGAGAATAAAAGCATTTCAAATTACTGAATCGTGGGAGGTATGTCAGTTTGAAAATATTATATACCCCAGAAAAAGCCGTGTTTTAATCCTGATCCAATCTGGTGGGGGGCAGCTGTTTCTTTTAATCCTAATTCAATACTATAGGGCAGAAACTTTTGATTAAATGATCTCCACGGAGATGTGGCCCGCCCAATTGTGGGTATGGCCTTTTGATTAGATGGAGAGGTAACTCTGCCCATTCAGGGTGGGTCTTGATTAGTTCACTGGAATCCTTGAAAAGAGGAGATATTTTGGAGAGAGCCAGAAATGACAGAAGCCTCAGAGCCGAGAGAAAGAGAGCTGATGAAAACTTCAGAGCAGAGCTGTCACAGATGCTGACACTTGGAAAACAGAGACATGGATGTTTGGAGATGTTTGGAGCCCAGCAGACATTGCCATGTGTTTCCCTATGAAATGTTAAGCAAGCCAGATCCTGGGGAGAGCCAAGGGAAACCAAGAAATGAAACCCAGCCCTGGAGAAGTAAGGAACTTCCACAGGAACAGTGGCTAAAAACCCGAGTAAGGGACCAGCGTGCCTCCCCAGCTGACAGAGGTGTTTCATATGCATTGGCCTTACTTGTATTAAGGTTATCTTTCCCTGGATGCCTTAGTTTGAACATTTTTATACGTTTAGAATGGTAAACTTGCAACTTATTAAATTCCCTTTTTAAAAGCTCTTCCATTTCTGGTATTATAGCATCCTGGTAGCTTACGAACTAATACAGGAGGGAAGTTAAAAATTTTTAAATGCCTCTCTGGGCTTGGCCACAAAAATATTCACCGTGGAGGAAGAATCTTGCCATGTTTGGAATTGGCTTGGATGTTCCAGAGGCTCCCTGTTTGAACTCAATTGTTAAGCAAAAGGAGGTGGGAAACTCGATCTTGTTCTTGCTGTCGGCATGTTTCTTGCAGTTGTCAGGAGGGATAATGGCTGCAGCGGAGAAGGAATCATCAAGTTCATCTGCTAAATAGGAGTGGGAAATTATTTTCTCTCACAGTCAGATTTCAAGGATTTCACCCTACCTTGACAGGGGATGCCCACTCTTTGGGCCTCAGCCTTCCTAGTCTAGTATTTGTAATGCTTACTTCACATTGTTATCAAAAGGCCTAATCGAAAGGTCTAATGAAATGGCCACAACCACAATTGGGTGAGCCACATCTCTTTGGAGGTAATTTAATCAAAAGTTTCTGCCCTACAATATTTGTTCTAGTTTGCTAGCTGCTGGAATGCAATATACCAGAAACGGAATGGCTTTTAAAAAGGGGAATTTAGTAAGTTGCTGGTTTACAGTTCTAAGGCCGAGAAAATGTCCGAATTAAAACAAATCTACAGAAATGTCCAATCAAAGGCATCCAGGGAAAGACCTTGGTTCAAGAAGGCCGATGAAGTTCAGGGTTTCTCTCTCAAGTGAGAAGGCACATGATGAACACAGTCACAGCTTCTCTCTCGGCTGGAAGGGCACATGGCGAGCACGGCATCATCTTCTAGCTTTCTCTCCTGGCTTCCTGTTTCATGAAGCTCCCTAGGAGGTGTTTTCCTTCCTCATCTCCAAAGGTCACTGACTGTGGACTCTGCTTTGTGGTGCTGCAGCATTCTTTGCTCTCTCCGAATCTCTTTCATTCTCCAAAATGTTCCCTCTTTTATAGGACTCCAGAAACTAATCAAGACCCACCCAAATGGGTAGAGACACATCTCCCCTCATCCAGTTTAACAACCACTCTTGATTGGGTTACATCTCCAGGGAGATGATCTAATTACATACAGTATTGAGTAGGGATTATTCTGCCTTTACGAAATGGGATTTAGAGTAAAACATGGCTTTTCTAGGGGACATACATCCTTTCAAGCCAGCACAGTGTTGTATTTAAAAGGTCTGGCCATAGTAGTGCCCACAGCTGCTGTGGAGTCTTTCTAGTTTTGCTGTTTCAGCTCCCGTCTGTCTCACCCCTAGATTTTGAGCTGCACCTACTTTCTTCTTCCTCCATCTCTTCCTCTTCTTTTTTTAAAAGATTTGTATTGTGATAATATATATTCAACATAAAATTTCCCATTTCAGCCACTTTCAAGTGTACAATTTGTGGCCTTAATTAAATTCACAATGTGATGCTACCATCACAGCTATCCATTACCAAAACTTTCCCATCATCCCAAACAGAAACTCTCTATCTGTTGAACATTGATTTCCCATTCTCCTTCCTTGCCTCCCCCAACCTGTAATCTATTTTCTATCTCCATGAATTTCTATATTCTAGTTATTTCATATAAGTGAAATCATGTAATGTTTGTCCTCTTGTGCATCATCCCTGTTAGCTGGGGGGAGAGAGAGAGAGGGGAGAAAGCTGGATCTTATTTTTCAGAGCACTCGGGGGAGGTTGGGTGGGAAAAAGAGGTTATAGATAATGGCTGATTGAAAGGTGTGGAATTAACTCTGGATTCCTTTTCTTTCTTACTTAATTAGCTCCCTGAGGCCATGGATAAAGTGTGAGGCTATTATTTGATTTACCAGGGTCAGCTACCTTCTCTCTCATGTTTCTTCATCTTTAGAGCAGATTATTAAGGCTCTCTTGGTATTGCTACGAAAAGGTCATTTGATGTCTAAAGTCACCATTTTAAAAATCTTATTTGCCTTTTTTTTTTCCACCCCACCTTTAACTCTCACTTATCCAAACTCATTTCACTTTTGGATTCAGTCTGTCACCAGAATCAGGCTTCCATTTGTCACATGGCTTGTTTTTTTTTTTTTTGGCCTTTGTTCCTTCCCTCAACCTCTTCTTTTCCTGTTGTGCACGCCACCCCTATCCTTCTTCTTCCCTTCCGTTCCTCCATGGCCCACCTTCTTTCATCTTGCATTTCTTCTTCCACCCTCCAATAGGGAATCATGTTCTTTTAATAATAGCTGAAGCGAAACAAAATGAAGGTGCTCGAACATGGAATAAACTGGAGGGTTGATAATAGCCTTGATACATCTGCCTGACAGGGCCTTACCGCTGGACTCAAACTGGTTTAGAGAATTGTAGACTTTCTGAGCCACAGTGCTCTGACTGTGTCTTTCTCTGCCCTTACTGTCAGGTATGTGTGCGTGTACTATTGTTTTTGTGAGTTTGTCTCTCTTAGTGAGGACAGGGACTATGTCCATTCTACTCATAGCATGCATGTTTATAGAATAAACAAATGACACACTGGATGATTTAATTCAAACCCCTTGTTTTTGAGGGGCAGAAAATAATGAGAAGTTAACTTTAAAATGTGTGTTCTTGGGAGAAAAGTCAGGAGGCTTTGAACAGTGGTTATTTCTGGGATAGAAAATATCAGACTGGTACTTTCTTACATTAACCTCTTTGTTCATTGCTGAGGAAGGAGGGTTGCCCATCCTTATTGTTTCAGAGGTCAAGCGATTTGGGTTATCAAATCCTAGTATCATGTGGCTTTCCCTGGGGAAGCTTGTCAATCTGGGAACTTCAATGGGTGGTTGATGCTTCCTTTATAATGCAACCTGGCCCCCCAAGGGTCATAAAAAAAAACTGAGGAGTGTAGGGGGCCTCAGGAATTAGTGAGGGACTGAGCTCTTGGTTTGCCCAATGTTTGAAGGCTCTGATAGGAAACATGAGCGAAGGAAGCTCATGAACCCTCCTAGGACTCCAGGAGCTAACAGTATCCCCAAATTGGGAAGGGGACTCAGAAGAACAAGGCACCTAGAAGTAGAGGTAAGAAGGTGAGTAGGAAGGGAGGATGTTCTAGATATAGGAACCAGCACAAGAGAAGGCACAGAGGACAGACTCTGTACACAGGGGCAAGTAGGCAGGCCAGCATCACCTGGGAAGAGGGAGACATAGAGATGCATTGGGGCATGAAATTGGAGAGGTAAGGAAGAAATAATGGAGGGCTCAGAAAGCCATGCTGAGGGACTTGGGTTGTTCTCTAAGGTAAAAGGGAGCCATCTTAGGCCCTGTCCCACTGGAAGCCTCGCTGGTGTTAGGTGCAGGATGGGGCAAGTGGAGAAGATACTGGAGACAGGAACTGTGGAAGCTGGTGGGAATAGCTCTTGTGGGAAGCCAGTGCCCATAACCTGGACATCAGGACTATACTTCTCTGGCTTAGTCTAGTATTATACTTCTGCTGTCGCTAGAGAAGAGCCAGGATTGGCTGGGTGGCTAGGGAGGAGCATATCCCGGCCCTGCTCTGGGTTTAGTGGTCCCAGGCTTCCAAGTGGCTTCTCCTTGTCAGGCCCCCTAGGTCACCAGGTTGGTGATCATGATAATGATGCCTTCTTGTGGGTTATCTGGCTAGTCTGCATTCTCAAAGAGTAGAATTCCCCTAGCTCTCTATCCCACTTCTACTGATAATCCTTCCTTGAACCCTGAATGAGGGTGAGTAAGAGATCCTGCTGTCTTTTATTTTTGTGTGTGTTTGTAAGCCTAGGGCTGACTGGGGAGGTCCTGGGACCCATGGTCAGGGCTACTCTGTCTGTGGAGTGCTGACCCTTACCTTTCCCAGCTAATCTGTGTTGATTCCCTACTTTTCTATTTTCTCTTCCCTGCAGATGTCAAGCCTTCCAACATCTTGGTGAATTCCCGTGGTGAGATCAAGCTCTGTGACTTTGGGGTCAGCGGGCAGCTCATTGACTCCATGGCCAACTCTTTCGTGGGCACAAGGTCCTACATGTCGGTATGAACAGTGGGTTCCATTTCTTGAGCACCTTGTCCAGGTCAGGTGCAGAGGCCAAGTGGGTGCCTTCCCCTGTGGAACTAGAGCCTTGTGTTGGGTGATGATGTGGTGGTGAGTAGAGAAATGAAAGATGATAAGGCACCATGGTCCCTCCCCAAGGAGATCTCAGGTTAATGGGGAGATAGTCTCGGCCATGAAACATAACTGGGGTATTGGGCCTTGACTCACCAGACAAGACTGTATGATCATAGCTCTAGCTACTGCCTGTACCTGATGAAATTTCCCAGATCTTGGCTTCCATTCTGTAAGAGATTGTGAAAGAGCTATCTTTGGGCATCTCTATGTGATTGTCTTCAGACCCTCAAAAGTTCCCAAATATGACCCTAACCCAAACTGTCCCACTTTCTCCTTTTCTTTTAGCATAAATAACATCAAGGTAGAAACCTGAGTATCACCTTTTAACCTCTCTTCCTGGCTCCTCATCCTTTCAACCTCCAGTGGCCCCCAACTCTTGTGGGTCTACCCAGAATTGTTTCTCTAGTCTAGCCTCTTCTCTCCCTCTTCACTACACGTCTCCATCAACTACCCCTGCCTCTCACCCCACCACGCCCAGTCTCCTAGCAGGAGCCTGTGCTCTAGTTGAGGTGACACTCTTCACCAGAGCTCCCCCACCATCAGAATGTTGTTTCTGGCTGTTCCCATGTTCTCTTCCCTCCCTCACACAGTGAGCTTCTCAAGAGTGGGGATAATGCTGTAGGCTTCTCTGCTGTCCCTAGGGTCTGGCATGGGGCCTGGCATGTGGTAGATGCCCAGGAAGTGCTTGGTGAGTGGGAGAATGTCTGATCAATGGAATGGGTAGTGAATGGAATACTTTCCCAAGAACAATTTGGAAAAACAGAAGCATAATTTTGGGCAAGTGATGAAGGGGCACAGAGCAGATGAGCCTTGGGCGAGTGGGACTTCTGTATGGAAGTCGAGATCAGCCCAGGTACCGATTGGCGGGGTAACAGGCACAGAGCCCCAGGATGCCTTCATAGAGTGCTTATGTGTTCTCTTTCAAAACACTCACATTCTTGAGTGATCTCACTTGATCCATCTGACTGTCCCATGAAATAAAGATTATTGTTCCCATATTAGAGATGAAGACATCTAGACTCTGTGAGGATAAGTGACTTGTTCACTTAACCTGGCAGAGCTAGGATTAAGAACTTTGTCCTTTCCAGCATGCCCCCACTTGCCTCTTAAGTGGCATTTTGGCAGCTGACCCTAGCTTCTGTGTGGAAATTAGTCTCCTTCCCCCTTCCCCCGCCAGGACTCTAACCATGTCAACTCTAGTGACACCCACTCTTAAGAAACGTCTGAACCACCCCCCCCTTCCCCTGCCATCCTCTCATCACCTCTTCTCTAAATGTCTAAAAGCCAAGCAGACAATACCCTGGGTACTTGACTGTTAACTCTCAAGTTCAAAATCAATTAAGAGGCCCTGGGACTTATTGATCTAGGGTTTAGTGCTTGGGGTTTTGTGGTTAGATTTAAAATAGTCAAGCATTGGAGTTAGTGAAAAATCCTATGAGAGAAGTTAATTTGATGTCTAAATTAATGTACACTGGTTACAATAAAGATTTTTTCTGAGGCTCTTGAAATACATGTGATATTTCAAAAATGTTCCATAAAAACAATGCTTTTGTATGACACTATATACTTTTTTCTCTTTGACTCTTTTCATAAATAACAACTCTTTGGCATAGAATTTTGCAACATCTAATAGACATTTCCTTCTAATTTGACCTTCTCAATAACATGTGTCTTAAGGAGGGCAGGTATTTTGTTATGTTGTTACTGTTATTCCTCCTTATCAGCCCCATTTTACAGAAAAGGGAACTGGGACTTAGGATCACATAGCCTAAAAGGCCTAAAGTTGGGACTTGTACACTGGCTCCTGACCCCAAATCCTTTGCCCTTTCTATCATTCTGTGTTGACCAAGGACAGTGAAGGTCAGAGGCTGAGCAGGTCTTAACAACTCAATTTCCTGATTCTCAGGCCAGTGTTCTAGCACTACTCCTCTTTGTGACCGACAATCCAGAAGCTCCATATTTCAGACTTATGTGACAAGATGAGCCTCTCGTGCTGGGCTTTGGACAGATTGCTCCACATGTGCAAGACAGTGGTTGTCAGAGCAGCCACGTTGGATGTCAGGGCTTAGCTCAGGGGAGATAGAGCAGTGAGGAGGGATCAGAGCCAGGGGAGCCACCCAAGGGTAGATGAACACAGTTTTGGAGGGCAAGTGAGAGACCAAATTTCAGAGGTTAGTGGAGATTCTGACTCAAGATGTCAGCTCTGACCAAGAAGGAAGAAAAATATCTGTCAGCAAATGCGGTCAAGCCAACCCACCTGGGACAGAGCAGCCTCTTCAATAAATGGTGCTTGGAGAACTGGATATCCATATGCAAAACAAGGAAAGAGGATCCATATCTCCCACCCTATATAAAAATTAACTCAAAATGGATCAAAGACCTAAACATTAGAGCTAAGACCATAAAACTTTTAGAAGAAAATGTAGGGAAATACCTTATAAAATTTGTAATATAGGTGGTTTCCTAGACCTGACACCCAAAATACAAGCATTGAAGGAAGAAATAGATAAATGGGAATTCCTCAAAATTAAACACTTTTGTCCATCAAAGAACTTCGTCAAGAAAGTAAAAAGGCAGCCTACACAATGGGAGACAATATTTGGAAACTACATATCAGATAAGGGTTTAGTATCCAGAATATATAAAAAGATTCTTCAACTCAACAAAAAAATGGCCCAATTAAAAAATTAGGGCAAAAGACAAGAACAGACACTTCTCAGAAGAGGAAATACAAATGGCTAGAAGGCACATAGAAAGATGCTCAACTTCACTGGCTATTAGGGAAATGCAAATCAAAACCACAATGAGATATCATCTGATACCTACTAGAATGGCCATTATAAAAAAAAAAACAGAAAAGGACAAGTGCTGGAGAGGATGTGGAGAAAGAGGCACAATTATCTACTATTGGTGGGAATGTAAAGTAGAACACATGCTCTGGAAAGCAGTTTGGTGGTTCCTCAGGAAGCTAAGTATAGAATTGCTATATGATCCAGTAGTCCCATTGTTAGGCATATATTCAGAGGACATGAGGACAAGGACACAAATAGACATTTGCACACCATTGTTTATAGCAGCATTATTCACAATTGCCAAGATTTAGAAACAGCCCAAGTGCCCATCAACCAATGAGTGGCTAAACAAGCTGTGGTATATACATAGGATGGGATATTATGCAGCTGTAGGACCTTGAGGACATTATGTTGAAAGAAATTAGCCAGAAACCAAAGGATAAATGCTGTATGGTCTCACTGATATGAACTAACATGAATGCGTGAACTTGGAGAATTGAAGTTAAGAACACAGGCTATCAGGAGATAGAAATAGGGTAGAGATTGGGCAGTTGGTGCTGAAGGAATATAGATTGTGCAGTAGGAGTGATTGTAAAAATTCAGAAATGGATAGTACAATACAACCTGATTGTAGCACAATAATACAAGTGCAGTGAATGAAGCTGAATATGAGTATGATAGAGGGAGAAGGACTGGGGGCCTGTATGAAACCAGAAGGAAAGTTAGAGGATAAAGACTGAAACGGTATAATTTAGGAATGCCTAGAATGGACAATGATGGTGATTAAATGTACAAATTAAGAAACGTTTTTGCATGAGGGAGAGCAAATGAATGTCAGTATTGCACAGTGTTGAAAATAGATGGTATTTGGGGAAAAGTACAGTCAGTACAAGCTAGGGTCTGTGTCAACAGCAACCTTCTAATATGCTTCCACTGAAGACATTATGCCAAAACTAAATGTCAGCAGGTGGGGGGCATAGGAAAGGAGTATGGATTCTTTGTGGAAGAAAAGGAAATGTCTTCAGGTAGAGTATAGTGTCGAAGGCATGTCTATACACTTAGGTTGGATTGTATAATGTGTGAATAAAACTGTTTAAAAATGAACAGAGAAACAAGTGCTAGAGAAAATGTGAAGGAGATGTATCTATTCACTGTTGGTAGGGAAGCTGAGAGGTGCAGCCCCTTGGAGGGCAGGGTGGTGGTTCCACAGGAGGCTAGGAGTGGGTTTGCCATATGATCCTGAAACCCTTTTGCTCAGTATATACATGAAGGAGCTGAGTTTGGGGACAGGAATGGACATTTACACACTGGTGTTTCTGGTGGCAGTATGCCTGATCCATAATGAATGGAAGTGGCCTAAGTTAAGGGTTCAACTACTGAGGAATGGAAGAGGGAACTATGGTGTATACATACAGTGGACTCTACTGAGCTGCAGCAAGAAGGAATGAAGTTGTGAGACTTGCAACCAACTAGATGAACGAATTTTAAGGACTGTACATTGAATGAAATGTCAGGAACAAAAAGACTAATATTATCATGCCTCAATCATATGGACTAAGTATAATATAAAAACTCAGTGAACTAAAGTTGGGAGCATGGTTATCAGGTTGGGGCCTATTGTAAAGGGTCCTAGATTGTATGCTCTTACAGCAGTCACATATATTCATGGGGTGTAACTGTTAATTCTAAGTTCTGAGATATTGAGCTGTTTGTATATAACATGTTTTTTCCCAAAAACTTCAGGTATTTATGTGACACCTGAGACTCAGAACTAAGAGCTCTGAAACTATGAAAGCCAGCAGTACCCCACAGAGGAACTGTTTAAAAAGTTGAAAAAGTGATCAGACTTCGAGTAGAGATATAAATGAAGCTGATCTGGATAGGACTAAGGTAGATCAGAAGACTGGGTAAAGGGTGATACTGTTCATATTTTAAAACTTCAACTTCTGTGTGAGACTAAAGGGAGAGATGTTTATGTGGTGCAAAATTTATATTTTGGGTAGTGCATTTCCTAATTTAACTTCTATGGTCAGTTTAGTTAACACCTTAAGTACATGGAATCTTGAATAGGGGGTGAGATTTTGTTGTTTTGTCTGGGTCAGTGTGATGCCCCAATAAATCCCAGAGTAATTTGGGCAGTGAATAAAGAAGTATTTGCAAAGACCCCTTGAGGGACTGGGGAGAAAGGAAGAAATACTCAGTTTCCCCATTTGGAGAATTTCTTATATTCTCACAAGCAGTGGGGACAACCAAATCAATAGGCCGAGCCCTCCATCTTGGGGTTTGCCCCTATGAAATTTTTTCCTGCAAAGGATAGGCTTAAGTCTACTTAAAATTATGCCTAGGAGTCACCTGCCAGAGATCCTCTTGTGTTGCACAGATGTGGCCTCTCTCTGTCTAAGCCAACTTGGCAGTGAACTCACTGACCTCCCCCTTACATGGGACATGTCTCCCAGGGGTGTAAACCTCCCTGGCAACGTGGGACAGAAATCCCAGGATGAGCGGGGGCCCTGCATCAAGAGTTTGAGAAAGACTTCTTGACAAAAAGGGGGAAGAAAGAAATAGGACAAAATAAAGTGTTAGTGGCTGAGAAATTTCAAGCAGAGTTGAGAAGTTATCCTGAAGGTTATTCTTATGCATTATGTAGAAATTCCTTTTAGTTTATGTTCCAGCAGCCTAGATTCTTGAGGACAATTGTGTAAAGATACAACATTTACAGTGTGACAGTGTGATTGTGAAAACCTGTCTGATGCTCCTTTTATCCAGGGTATAGTCAGATGAGTAAAAAAAGAAATATAAAAAAACAAAAATAAATGCATAAATAAATAATAGTTGGGATAAAGGGTAAAATAAATTGGGTAGAAGAAAGTATTAGTGGTCAATGAGGGAGGGGTAAAGTGTACAGTATGTATGAGTTTTTTCTTTTTTTTTTTCTGGAGTGATGCAAATGTTCTGAAAAATGGTCATGGTAAGGAATACACAACTATGTGTGATATTGTGAGCCACTGATTGTACACCATGTATAGAATGTGTGTGTGTGAAGATTTCTTAATAGAAATATTTTTTAAAGCTCCATTAGCAGACCAGCATCAGGAACCAACAGAGTACACACTCTTCTGTAGTACAGACCAGCCGCAAATAGCCAGTCCTGAGGCCTCTTAGCGTCCGTGGACACTCACCCCTCCCTCTTCTGTGTGGACCCAGGTTTTAGCCCACAGGTGATTGTAACTCTGTCTCTGTCTTTCCTGCAGCCAGAAAGACTCCAGGGGACTCATTATTCTGTGCAGTCGGACATCTGGAGCATGGGGCTCTCTCTGGTTGAGATGGCTGTGGGAAGGTATCCCATCCCTCCTCCAGATGCCAAGGAGTTGGAACTGATGTTTGGGTGTCAGGTGGAGGGAGATGCAGCTGAGACACCACCAAGGCCAAGGACCCCGGGGAGACCCCTCAGCTGTGAGTCTTCTTGTGTGTTCCCAGTTTGGATTGGCGTTGGGGGTGGGGGTGGGAGGCCCTTACTGTTGGGGGTTTCTGGAGAGCTGATTCTCTGTGCACACTCCAAAGACTTGATTTCTCATTCCTGAATGTCAGGCTGGGGCTACAGGGGAGCAGAGAAGGGGTTTTTCAATTTTCCCTTCAGGAAATTGTCATTATCAACAGCATCCTAACATTTGTTGAATATATTCCGAGTACTAGCTTAGCATTTTATAATCGTTTTCTAATTTTCTTTTAAGTCATGGCATTATTTTTTTGAGATAAAATTCACAAGATCTAAGGTTCACCATTTTAACTATTTTAAATCGTACAATGGCAGTGGTTTTTAGTATATTCATAGTGTTCTGCAACCACCACCACTAGAATATTTCCATGACTCCAAAAAGAAACCCTGTACCCATTAGCATTCACTCCCAGTTTTCCCCCTTGCTACATCCCTTGGAATCCACTAATCTACGTTCTGGATTTGCCTAGCATTATCTAATTTTAATAGCAACCCTATGTGTGAGCACTATTTTAGTCTCCATTTTACAGATGAGGAAACTGAGAAACAGTGTAGTTATTTTGCCAAGAACCACATAGGCTTGACTCGATAAACACTATGCAGTACTGTCTCCTTCTCCTAACATGGATAATTTGAAGTAAACCTGATAACTCAGGAAAGATTTTGACCCAGCTATCATCACCTTCTGTAGTTCCTGCCAGGAAGTATTTTTCTGAGCAGGGAGATCTGACCTCCACAAGGCCACATGGTAGAGAAGTGTACGAAGGGAGCCACAGATGGGACTGGTGGTGGCTTTATCACTGGAAGGATTGGTGGCTTTGGCCTCGAGGCTGGCCCATGATTCTGAAGTATGGAAGGAAGAAACCCACATTTAGGGACAATTAAAACTTAAGTCCTTTCACGTGATCTCATTTGCACCTCTTAACAATATAAGGAAGGGCTGACATGATTACTCCCCATCTCCAGTTAAACTCAGAACTGAGCCTCAGCAGTCAACTGATCTGCCCAATATCACAATCCTAGGATGTTGGCAGAGTTTGGACTTAAACCCCAGACAGCTGATTCCATTGCTTTTGCTGATCCAGTCCGTGTTCAGGCCTTAACTCTGGCTGTTCTGTTTATTATCCATGACCCTGGTCCCCAGGATCCATGCCCCTCTCCTCATATTGGCAGGTGACTTGTCTGTTTCTTATAAGAGCTTTCTTTTTTTCTTTTTATAAAATCTGTAGCTTATGGAATGGACAGCCGACCACCCATGGCAATTTTTGAGTTGTTGGATTACATAGTCAATGAGGTAAATACTGTATGGCTTTCTTTTTTTTTTGTATGGCTTTCTTGATCTTGGAATTGATTTATTCTTCTTAAGGAAAAAGACATGACTAAGTGGACTAGGAAACCTGTGAATTGTTCCCTCAGTGTGCACTGCCTGGGCCCTAGGGATCACTTGTTTTGGTTTGTACTCTTGGAAATGAGTGGCTAGTTTAGAGACCTCAGGTCCCTTCCACAGAGGATGCCTTCAGGTAGCTGAGTCCCTCTTCCTTCCCCACATTCAGGAGCCTCCGTCTTGCCTACTTACATTCTTGTTCCTTCATTCACCAAACATTTATTGTGAATTTATGCGCTAAGCCCTGTGGGGTGGGAGTAGGAGTGGGTGGGAATCTAAAGATGGGGGGGAGGTCCCTACTCTCAAGAACTGTTAGATTGTGTGGTGGGGGCAAGGCAAATGCATTTATAACTGCAATATAGGACTATCTTTTGTAAGGGCCATTAAAAAGCTATCATTGTAAAAAGGAGAGTTTAGAAATAGAAAAATGTTAACTGTTGTATGAAAAGAGATTACAAAGTAGTATGTACCCTATAATCAATTCTTTTAAAAAATCTATGCATATATATATATGAAGTCTGCAAAGTAATACAATAAATTATAGTCGTTATCTCTAAGTGATGAACAATAAGCAATTAAAATTTTCTTTTTGCTTATTGGTGTTGGCTGATTTTAATGCAAGGAATGTATATTATTCGTGAAATAAATATACTAGTATGTTTAAATGAAAAAAGATTTCAGGAAGGAAGAAATCAAATTTGGGTTTCAGGGGAACAGGGAGCTGTGGACAAGACCATGGTAGCTCAGAGGAGGGTGGGCTCATGCTTGGTTGGCAGGGCTGCAGGAGCTGAGCCGGGGTCAGGACAGGAATTTGGAAGATGTCAAGCCAGCACTCCTGGCAGCAGGAGCAGAATGGGTAGTGGAAGAGAAGTGGACACACTCTAGCAGGTTTGGGAAGCAGCTGGTAGACTCCACTCGGCTGAGGTAAATGGTATCTCTCAGTTCTTTTTTTCTTCAAAAAACCAGTGGAATGACTTCTCCCACTTTCTTTTCTTTAAACCCATACTCAAAAGGCTCAAAAAAAAAAAAAGTGCCATTTTTCCATTGTAAACTCAATAGAGAATATCCTGGTTCACCCTCACAGTTAGTGAAATCACTGTCACTAGAGTGGTTAATTTACTTGTTCAATGACTAGTCTGCACAGCCTTCTGCTACATACACATCATGGCATGCAGAAAAGTAGTTCACAATCTGATCTGGAGTTCAAAGAAGGCAAAGCATGTTGCATTATGTGGCAGTCAGGAAAGCTGTCCTCTCCTGCTTGGGACCTAAGCTGGGAGTTGCTGGGTGGGAATCATATTAGGGAAGGGATGACTGAGGTTAAATTCAATGGCAAATTTCCTAGTGTACAGTGCATTCTCCTTCCACATTTTCATATTCATTTTCCTCCTCAGTTTTCCAGGCATTGTTGAAGTGGGCCAAATTGGTTTTGTTATCCTCTTTATATAGGTGAGCAATCTGAAGGCCTCAAGATGAAAAGTGGCTCAGTCTTTCCCACCTTTCCTCTTTCCCACCACTGTCCCCCACCCTCAATGTCACCCCCGCCCCCAATGTCACCCCCACCCCTGACCCTCCCAGGAGGCTGGGCTGAGTGGTGATGGATCGTTCTCACTCTCCTGGCACACTTGCCCAGCTCCCTCCTACATAGAAGTGATGAATGCTGACCTCTAAAGGCCAAGCTACTGGACCCCTTTCTCCCTTGAATGTTCCCTTCTCCCCTTAGCAGCGAGGACAGTCTGCAGGGTAGGACTTGCTCTGGGCCCATGTTCCAGAGAGCTGGGGTTTAGCAGCCTTGATCTAGTTCTGCCTTCTTCACCTGCTCTTCTAATCAGGCATTCAGTGGGAAGAGAGGGCTAGGCTTGACTTTTTGGTAGGGAATGAGGGTCTGAGTTTTATTTTTTATTTCATGGGTCATTTACTAATCCTGAATCTACATATGAGAGCAGTGATATCCAGGGCATTTTGCTCTCTCACCTTCTCACAAGGAAGTTACATGAGCCCCTAGCACAAGTCACATAAGGTAGGCTCCCACTTCCTGGGTTACATGTAGTTCTGTGAACCTAGTGCTCTGGGATGGGACCTTGCACAGAACTATCCTCTGTGATCCCTACACCCCCACCCCCTGTCCGTGCACGCCTTTCCCCACAGACACAGGGAAATGAGAGTTGTTCCCAGAGTTCTTGGTCTGTGGTCTGAAAATGGCCTCATTCCACGAGTACACAGGTAATATTCTTCCAGATCTAGCCCTCTGCCAGTTGTTTCATTAACCTCTCTCTGCCCTTTCAGGGTTCAAAAAATGGAGTTTTTTTTTTGTTTTGTTTTGTTTTTCCCATATGTGCCCCTTCTATGACTTGCAGATGCTAGGCAGGGCTGGGACATGCCTGCTGGTTTGCCTGTCCTTCTAGCTGATAGTAAAATTTCTGGTTGTTTCCATGCCATCCTCAGATTTACAAATGTAATGTCTGAGTGGGAAAGGGTCCCAGAGATTATTTGGCCTGATCCCTTCCTTTCATGGAGGGGCAAACAGGCCTGGAGAGGAACAGTGATTTGTTTTCAGATCCCTAGGCAACACGGATTTGGACCCAGTTATGTGTTATGTGAGTCCATTGATTTCAATAGGGTGATCTGTGGGCAGGCACTGGCCCCCCACCATCTCTTTCTTTGCTTGGATATGGCATCACTGCCCAACAGAGGGGACAGGTAGGGTGGGAGGAGATGGCTGCAGTAGGTAGTCAAACATTTCTCATATTTTGACATGTCTTCACAGCCTCCTCCAAAATTGCCCAGTGGAGTATTCAGTCTGGAATTTCAAGATTTTGTGAATAAATGGTAAGTTGGCTTCTTGTTCTCTGGAAAGATAGTCTGGCATTGTAAGGCTCCCCATCCCACCTCTGGGAACTCCAGCTTCGCTTTTGCTGGATGCAGCTTGGCCTTTTTCCCTTCTCCTCTTATCAGCCCTTGGATGCTGCCCTTCTTTAGTACTGATGTGACACATGTGACTACAGCAGTGAATAAAGTAGCTGCTGCTCTTGGCACGCGCTTTACAGAGACTGACCTTAGTTGAATTCAGCAAGCATTTATTAACCTACTCTGGGCATAATGCTGTGCTAAGAACAAGAAAATGAGTACGGTTCAGACATTTCTCATAGGGCCCATTGTTGGGACAGGCAAGCAAGCATAAGTAATCATGAGTCTGAATCTGTGTCAGGCAATAGCTCTTAAGATTATTTTTCTTCCTTTAAGCCTAATAAAAAACCCTGCCGAGAGAGCAGATTTGAAACAGCTCATGGTAAGTCCATTTATTTCCAATTTACTCATTTGTTATCCTTTCTCAATCATCCATCCATCCTTCCATCACTTCCTGACTATATTTTGAACACTGAGTGTTTTCTCTGTGCTTCCATTAGCTTAAAAAAAAAAGTTTTTTCTTTGGTTCTGGATTTTGAGAGACTGTTTTATCTATACATAATCTTGTAAAAGAAAGAAAAGCTGGTATGATTGAACAGTCTGATGAGTGTGCAGGAGGAAGAGCCCAAGGGGGTTGAGGGAAAGGGCCAAACACCCTCTTCACAGGGATGGATGGGGCCTTTTTCTAAGAATGATTGGCTCACCTTATTCTTCTATCATCCACACTCTCCCTCGGTTACTCTCTATTTTCTGCCTCTTGTTTGGGGAGGTGAGAAAGTAATCTTGTGAATAAATCTTAACTTATATGTTCCTTAATGTACAGGCTACATATGCACTTCCAAGCCCACCATCCCTTTGTTCCTTATACCAGCCCTATAAAGTGCGTAAGGCAGGGTTATTACCCCTACTTCATAAACTGGAGAGCAGGCTCAGGGAGGTGAGTGTCTTGCCCAAGGTCTCCCAACTGGCGTAACTGGCAGAACCAGGCTGAGCTGGACCTTTGACCTACAGTCAGCCCTGCTTTCCTGGCCTCCGTTGCTGCTCAAAGGCAGGCCCCAGGAGCACCTTCAAAATGCTGCACAAGCTCCAGACCTGAGATTCTTCTTGGATTTTCCATTATGGTAATTTTTAAACACCACTTCCTCTCCCCACTTCCTCAATTCCAGGTTCATGCTTTTATCAAAAGATCTGATGCTGAAGAAGTGGATTTTGCAGGCTGGCTCTGCTCCACCATCGGCCTTAACCAGCCAAGCACACCAACCCATGTGGCTGGCATCTAAGCATTTGGGAAGCACCAAAGAGCAAGTCCCCTGCCCAGTAGCATGCCATGTTGCTTTCGGGTCTCTTTTCCATGCCTGACTGCA
>PVIY010019963.1:0-44891 GCA_004026745.1 Myrmecophaga tridactyla
TTTTTTTTTCTCATTTACTACTGGAACACAGTTTAACAGTTCCAGGTACTTCCCACCAGCCACTCCAATACATCATAAACTAAAAAAGGATATCTATATAATGCATAAGATTCATCTCCAGGATAACTTCTCAACTCTGTTTGAAAGCTCTTAGTCACTGAAAGTTTATTTTGTCTAATTTCTCTCTTCCTCCTTTTGGTCAAGAAAGTTTCCTTAATCTTCTGATGCTGAATCTTCGCATATCCCAGGAGTCCTGTCCCACACTGCAAGGTAGATTTACACTCCTGGAAGTCATGTGCTACATAGATGGGAGGGAAGTGAGTTCATCTGCCTAGTTGGCTTAGAGAGAGAAGACACATCTGAGCAACAAAAGAAGTTATCTGGGGATGGTCCTTAGGCATAATTATAAGTAGGTTTAGCTTCTCCTTTGCAGGAATAAGTTTCATAGGTGTGAACCCCAAGATCAAGGGCTCACCCTATTGATATGATTGCCCCCTCTGCTTGTGAGAAAATCAGAAATTCTCCAAAGGGGGAAGTTGAATATTTCCTCCTTTCTCTCCAGTCCCCCAAGGGAACTTTGCAAAGACTTTTATTCACTGTCCAAATTACTTTGGGATATATTGGGGCATCACACTAACCTGTACAAACCAACAAGATCTCACTACTCATTCAAGAGTCCATGTACTTATGGTGTACAACTAGACTGACTATACAAATAAAATTAGGTAATGCACTACCCAAAATATAAATTTTGCACCAAATAAACATCTCTTCACTTGGTCTCACACAGAAGTTGAAGTTTTAAAATATGGATGATATCATCATTTACCCTGTATTCTGATTTACTTTATTGCTATCCAGATCAGCTTCATTCATATCTGTAGTCAAAGTCTGATTTCTTTTCAACTTTTTAAACAGTTCCTATATGGAGTACTGTGGATTTTCATAGCTTCAGAGCTCTAACTCTGAGTCCCAGGGGTCACGTAAATACTCAAAGTTTCTGGGAATAACCAGATTATATACAAACAGTTCAATATCTCAGAATTTAGAAATAACAGCTACAATTCCTGAATATATGTGACTGCTCTAAGAACTTACAATCTGGGACGCATTACAATAGGCCCCAACCTGATAACCCATGTTCTTGACTTCAATTCACCAAGTTTATATATTATATATAGTCCATATGAGTGAGGCATGGTACTATTTATCTTTTTGTTTCTGATGTTTCATACAAGATACAGTCCTTAAGTTTCATTCACCCAGTTTTATACTTCACAACCTCATTCCTTCTTGTGACTGCTCAGTAGTCCATTATATGTAAACACCACAGTTCCCTTTTCCTTCCCTCAGTCGTTGTGCCCATAGGCCACCTCCTTCCATTGTGAATCATTAACACTGTCACCATAAACACAAATGTGCAAATGTTCCTTCAGGTCTCCACACTCAGTTCCTCCGGGTATATACTGAACAACAGGGTTGCAGGATCATTTGGCAACCCCACCCCTAACCTCCTGTGGAACCACCACACTGCCCTCCAAGGGGCTGCAGTTCTGTTTCCCTTCCTACTGTGAGTAGGTACATCTCTTTCTCCACATTTTCTCCAACACTTGTTTCTCTTCGTTCATTATTTAAACAGTTTTATTCACATATACAATTCAACCTAAGTAAATAGGCATGCCTTCACCACCATAATCTATATGAAGATATTTCTTTTTCTTCCACAAAGAATCCATGCCCCCTGCCTATTGAAATTTAGTTTTGCATTAATGGTTTGTTACATTCAGTGGAAGCATACTACAATGTTACTGTTAACTACAGACCCTGGTTTGCATGTACTTTTTTCCTGTATAGTATCCATTCTCAACACCTTGCAGTTATGACATTCATTTGTTCCCATCATGCAAAAATATTTTAATATTTGTACATATAGTTATCTGTTTCCTTGTTGATTTTCTGTCTGCTCTTCTGTCTATAGAAGAGAGTGGTATATTGAAGTCTTCTACTATTATTGTTGAAATATCTACCACTCCCTTCAGTTTTGCCAATGTCTGTCTCATGTACTTTGGAGCTCCTCGACTGGGAGCATATACATTGATGATTGTTATATCTTCCTGGTGAATTGTCCCTTTAATTAATATATAGTGTCCTTTTTGTCTTTTATGACATCTTCACATTTAAAGTCTATTTTGTCAAATATTAGTATAGCTACTCCTGCTTTCTTTTGGTTACAACTTGCATGGAAAATCTTTTTCCATCCTTTCACTTTCAATCAATTTGTATCCTTGGGTCTAAAATGAGTCTCTTATAAGAAGCATACAGCTGGATTATATTTCTTAATCCATTCTGCCAATCTGTCTTTTAATTGATTTGTTTAGTCCTTAACATTCAAAGTTATTACTGAAAAGGCGTTTCCTGAATCCACCATCTTATCTTTTTTATTTTATTTATCAGATCTATATATTCTTTTCCCTCTTTCTCTTTTTATCCTTTAAATTACCCTTAGTGGGTACTCTCCAATTCTGTGCTCTCTTCCAGACCTCCCTCCCCTGTCTTTTTTTTTTTTCCAACCGTCAGAACTTCCCATAGTATTTCTTGTCTCTTGTTGATGAATTCTTTCAGGATTTGTTTGTGAAAATTTTGACCTCTCCCTCAGTTTTGAAGGACTATTTGGCTGGGTTCAGAATTCTTGGCTGGAAGTCTTTCTCTTTCAGGATCTTAAATATATCATACCACTGCCTTCTCGCCTCCATGGTGTTAGTTGAGTAGTCTGAACTCAGTCTTATGTGGTTTCCCTTGTATGTAGTAGATTGTTTTTCTCTTGCCACTTTCAGAATTTTCTGCTTCTCTTCAACATTTGACGGACTGATTAGTACGTGAATTGGGGAAGGCCTATTTGGGCTTATTCTGTTTGGAGTTCATTGGGCTTCTTTGACTTGTGTATTTATGTTCTTTCTGAGGGTTGGAACATTTTCCCCCATTATATCTTCAACTACTCTTCCTAGCCCTTTACTCCTCTCTTTTCTTTCTGGGATACCAATGATTCTTATATTTGTGCACTTTGTTTTATCTATCATTTCCATGAGATCCAACTCAATTTTTTCCATCTTTTTTGCCATTTACTGGCTTGATGGTTCAAAATCAGCTATCCTGTCCTTTCTGTCACTTATTTTTTCTTCTGTCTCTTGAAATCTGCTACTGTGTGCCTCTAGTATACATTTTATCACAGATAAATCTCTGTGATATCTGCTATTTTTCTATTTATTCATTCAAATTCCTCTTTATGCTCTTCTACTGTCTTCTTGATCTTATTTATATCATTAGCCATCCCACTTATTTTATTATGTAGAGTTATATGAACACCTTTGATTAGTTGTTCCAGTGTCTGTGATTCCTGTGTGTTTTAATTTGATCATTAGGCTGGGCTATCTCTGTCTGCATTGTGATATGCTTAGTGATCTTCTGTTGTTTTCATTGCACGTAAATATCTTGATTAATTTACTTTGGAAGTTGATTTCCTTCAGTAGTCTAAAGCCTTGTGTTTGCGGGGTGGATGTATAGCAGGATGCAGGGTACGACACTGAGCACAACAGTACGGTGATGTGTTGCAGCACAGGTGTAGGTGCAGATTGGGGATGTGATGCTGGTGCTTGTGAACATGGGCACCAGTGGCCAGGGAGGATGTAGCCATGTGGGTGCACAGATCTGGGGAGTGCAACCCTGGTGTGCATTGGTCTAGAGCATGGGGCCCTTTCTGTGCATGGGCAGAACTAAGGCAGTGGGTCAATGTTATGCCTTCACTTGCTGGGGGCAGAGATGACCTGGTTGCACAGGTCAGCACTTTCTCAGAGCTGGGAAATGTGACTGAGGGATCGTGCGCAAGCACGGGTCTAGGACTACTGTAAGCTGATGTTCCCAGAGCTGAAGGATGTGACTGGGGGTCATGCACATGTGTGGGTCTAAGAGTATATTTGCACATTTAATCACCATCACTGTCCACTATAGGCATTCTTAAGTTATAGCATCTCAGTCTTTATCCTCTATCTTTCCTTCTGGTTTCATATGTTCCCTCAGCCCTTCTTCCTCAATCATACTCACATTCAGCTTCATTGTGTGTACTTATATTATTGTGCTATAATCAGGTAGTATTATGCTATCCATTTCTGAATTTTCAGAATCAGTCTTATTGCACAACCTGTATTCTTTCAGCACCAAATGCCCACTCTCTATCCTATTTCTATCTCCTGATAACCTGTGTTTTTAACTTTGATACTCAATTTTCACTCATTAATGTTAGTTCATATTCTTGAGCCCATACAGTATTTGCCCTTTTGTTTCTGGCTAACTTAACTCAGCATAATGTTTTCAAGGTTCATCCACATTGTTACGTGCTTTGTGTCTTTATTCTGTCTTACAGCTGCATAATATTCCATCATATGTATATACCACAGATGGTTTAACCACTTGTCCATTGATGGACATTTAGGCTATTTCCTTCTCTTGGCAGTCATAAATAATGCTGTCATAAATATCAGTGTGTAAATGTCTGTTTGTGTCCTTGCCTTCTGTTCCTCTGAATACATATCTGGTAATGGAATTGCTGGGTCATATGGCAATTCTAGACTTAGCTTCCTGAGGAAATATCACACTGCCTACTAGAGCAGTAGTACCATTTTACATTCCCACCAACAGTGATAAGTGCGCCTCTTTCTCCACATCCTCTCCAGAACTTGTAGTTCTCTGGATTAAAAAAAAAATGTTTTTATAATGGCTATTCTAGTGGGTGTCAGATGATATCTCATTGTGGTTATGAATTACTTTTCCCTAATAGCCAGTGAAATTGAGCATCTTTTCATATATGCCTTTTGGCCATTTATATTTCTTTTTATGAGAAGTTTCTGTTCATGTCTTTTGCCCATTTTTAAATTGGGTTCTTTGTCTTTTTTGTTATTGAGTTGAAGAATCTTTTTTAATATTTTGGATACCTCTTATCTGGTATGTGGTTAACAAATATTGTCTCCCATTGCATAGGCTGCCTTTTTAGTTTCCTGACAAAGATCTTTGATGCAAAAAAAATGTTTAATTTTGAGGAGATTCCATTGATCTATTTCTTTTTTCAATGCTCATGCCTTGGGTATAAAATCTAGGAAACAATTTCCCATTAAAATATTTATAAGGTATTTCCCTGCATTTTCTTCTGAAAGTTTTATGGTCTTAGCTCTAATGTTTATATATATATATATATATTTTTTTTAAACTGGATTTGGAATTCTTCATTTCATTAAGGTTTTCACAAAATATAAAGCCAAATATAACTGTTTACAACCATCACAAAATAGAATCAAATAAATGGTTAACACACAAACAAAATGATGTTTTTCATTTAAAAATATAAATAACAATAATATTCAATATTTTACAATTTCTTTCTCTTGGTGTATGTCTGTCTCTTTAAGGCTTTATGTTACAGACCTGCACTAATGAGTAATTGCAGCCTGCTGTCAGGACAGTCTGCCCAAATGAAAGGATGGCCACTGTGGATATATTCCTGAAGGTGACAAACACTGATCTAAATTGCCTCAGCCTGTTAAACTAAATCAAACACCCTCCAACCAATTCTCACAGCTTCATTAATTTTCTTTCCACTACAAAGGAATAATGGAAAGGGCCATGTTTCCAGCAGCATTCAGTTTCTCAGAAGATAAATCATAACAGGTGAGAAGGGAAAAACAGGGTTTTTTTCTGGATAGAATTTCATTTTATCTAGAAAAATCCCCAAAACCCATACAGTTTAAATGGTGGCTTGTACTGAAACATTTTTCAGATTTAATTGTATTGAGAAAAGTTGATCTTTCAGTTAGGTATTATAGAAGAGGGTAAAGCAGTGAGGTTAATGTTGCAAAGGCATTACTGAAAGTACATCCCCCCACAGGAGTCATGATTCATTTTGAAATAGTTTTTGTACAGGGTGTGAGATATGGACCTCTTTCATTCTTTTACATATGGATATCCCATTCTCCAAACACCATTTATTGAAGAGGCTGCTCTGTCCCAGGTGGGTTGGCATGACTGCCTTATCAGAAATTAATTGTCCATAGATGAAAGGGTCTATTTCTAAACATTCAATTTGATTCCATTGGTCAGTATATCCATCTTTATGTCAGTGTCATGCTGTTTTGAGCACTATAGCCTTGCAATATGCTTCAAAGTCAGGTAGTGTGAGGCCTCCCACTTCATTTTTTCATTCTCAAGATATTTTTAGCTATTTGGGCCACCCTCCCCTTCCAAATAAATTTGGTTATTGGTTTTATATTTCTACAAAGTAAATTGTTGGGATTTCAATTGATATTGCATTGAATCTATAAATCAATTTGGGTAGAATTGACATCTTAACTATATTTAGCCTTCCTATCCATAAATATGGTATGTCTTTCTTATTTAGATCTTCCGTGATTTCTTTTAGCAATTTATTGTAGTTTTCTGTGTATAGGTCTTTTTTATCCTTAGCTAAATTTATTCCTAAATATTTGATTCTTTTGGTTGCTATTGTAAATTGAATTTTATTTCTTGATTTCTTCCTCAGATTGCTAATCACTAGTGTATAGAACACTACTGATTTCAGGATTTTGATCTTGTACCTTGCCACTTTGGTGTACTCATATATTAGCTCTAGTAGCTTCCCTGTAAATTTTTCAGAATTTTTGACATATAGTATCATGTTATCTGCAAAAAGTAAGAATTTTACTTCTTCCTTTCCAATTTAGGTGCCTATTATTTCTTTCTTTCTTTTTTTTTTTTCTGTCTAATCGCTCTGGCTAGAACTTCCAGCACAAAGCTGAATAACAATGGTGACAGTGGGCATCTTTGTCTTGTTCCTAAACTTAGAGGGAAAGCATTCAGTCTTTCCCCATTGAGGATGATGTTAGCTGTGAGTTTTTCATATATCCCCTTTTCAAATTGAGGATGCTCTCTTCAATTCCTATCCTTTGAAGTGTTTTCATCAAGAAAGAATGTTGAATTTTCTCAAATGTCTTTTCTGCATTAATTGAGCTAGTTATATGATTTTTTCCACTTTGATTTATTGATATGGTGTATTTTATCAATTGATTTTCTTATGTTGAACCAGCTTTGCATGCCTGGAATAAATTCCACTTCCCCTCCTCCCCATTAGCTGCACCTACTCTCTGCTGGGGTGAAAACTGGTTCCTTTAGTGCTTATTCCTGTTTTATCTGTGTTCAAGTCCTGTTTTCAATAGTCAGAATTTGTTAATTAATTCTGCAATTAGAGCTTGGTTGAGCTAAGCCCTTGCTACTAGTAAAGTCTGTTTCCTTTTCCTTCTGGAACTAACATGAGTGCCTGTGGGAGGGTCACTAGCCTCTGTGGCTTGTGAGACTTACAGTTCTGTGTGAGATTTCACCCATTCCAGACTGGTATACCCTGTGTGTCCCGTCACTGATGTCCCCCCAGCAGTTGTTCTGTACTGTTCCTGACTACTTACTAGCTACTCTGGCGGATGAACTAAATTCCACACCTCACTATGCTGCCATCTTTCCCCACCCTCAACTCCATACATATTTTGAAGATTAAACTAAATTATTTCATGAAAAAGAGATTTCATAAATGAATTAAAAATTTCATCCTGAACTACATAATTATAAGAGTTTAAATGCATGTTTATTCTCCTTTTATTTCAGTGCAAAGTTAAAAGGCAATGGTATAAGGGAATATGGATATAATGGTATTTGAACCTAAAATAACACAAATGTAATATGTTTGTCAAGGAGAACACAGAGGAGGTGGATGGGAACTCTAATGGAATAGGAAATGATACCAAAGAGTAACTCAAATTCATAGGAACAAATGTAGAGAAGAAATAACTGTAAATAAGAAGGTTAAAATAACAAACTATAAATATATACTTGCCCTTCTGTCTTCTTTCTGCAACTTTAAAAGACATAAAATATATATAATAATTACTATAACATTGTATTATTGGGTTTGAAACATTGATACAATATATGTTATAATAGCAACTCATAAAAAGGGAAAGATGATCACATAAGAGATCCATTAATTGTACACCTTGGATGGATTGTATGGTGTGGGAATAAAACTGTTTTTTTAAAAAATTCAAATCAAGGAATTTTAGAAAATAAAATGGGGGCATATGAAGAAGCACAATACCGAAGTAGTATTTCCACATCTCGCTGGAATTAAGTTAATGTAATCCAAAGTGGATACTGACCAAAGTGAATATGGTAAGCCTTAGAGTAACCACAAAGAAAATAACTAAAAAGTACAGAATGAAAACAAAATTTGAAATGCATGTAGAAATTATATTTTTGGGTACTCTTTCAGTCCCTCTCTTTTTCTACGCTATTTCTGGGAGTATGGACATATACATATTCTGTTTCTATATACTGAGGAAAATTATTCCTGAAAAAAAAAAGTTTAGACAGAAGAAATAACTAAAATGGAACATAAATTGGAACTAATTATAGTTAACTAAGCATGGGAGGGTATGAAAAATCACCTCAATTTAAGAATGGAATAGGTAAGCACAAAAATGGAAAATTATAAACATAAATGAAAAGTGATTCAATTCAGAAAAGATACAAAAGAAAAGTAAAAATCACATATGAAATGAAGAATAAGATACTAGACTTATACTAGGGAGAATAAACTAAAATCACAACCTAATAGAGAAGTGTAGTGAAAATAAGCAAGACAATGAAAATGAGATACAGAAAAGATGAATAAAGGATGAGACAGAAAATAGTGGAAATGAATGACAGACAAAGAAAGAATGTTATACACATATGAGTAAAGGGGCATATATTTGTATATAGTTACAAACAAGACAAATTGAATATATTATGATTTTTTCTTTCATTTTGTCATTAGTATATAGTATGCCAGAAATATGGAAGCAATATATTGTGTTTGACAATTATATTGGCTCATTTGTTCTGTGTCACCATGTGAAGACATAATTAGGTTCATATACATCTCTTTATGAATTGTAAGGGTAATTTTAAATTTAATTTTCATTTATAGAAAATATTTATATGTGTATAAAGTCAAATATGTCTCAGACTTCATTCAAAGATATTTGACTTGCATTGTGTCAATTTTTGCCATCCTTATGTAACATATGAATTACTTTGATGAGTATATTGTTATTTACATTACTGATACTTACACCCATGTGTTTATTCTATATACACTCTTCTACACATGCTTGTGTGAACTTCCTAGTTTTTCTTGGTTACTGTTAAGTCTCAGCATATTGAATGATTTTTCATTTCTTTAGGCAGACGCGGAGTGCTCCTGTGCCAGGTCACTACTGCTACATAACAAAGCTCTCTGGAATTTGATAGCTTGAAACATCAGTCCTTTATTCATTTTCATGAATCTGTAAGTCAGCTGTGAATTTCTAATTATGCAGCTCAGGTTCAACTGATTTAAACTGGTCTTTCCCTATTTTACATTTGGTCACCTTTGATCTAATGGGACTAAAATAAGCTTGGCTGGGGTAAATCAGCTCTGTTCCATCAGTTGGGTATGATGGGCCTGTTCTAAGTGTAGAGACAGAGGTACCAGAGAGGACAGATACGGTCACTTTTAATGATTTTTTAATGTCAGTTTGCTTACAGCCCAGGGATCAAAGTAGGTCATTCACCTGAGTCCACAGCAGAGGAATGATGCATATTGAACCATATGTGGGGAGAGTACTGAGAATGGGGCCATGCACACAATCAATCTATCACAAATGCATTGTGTGGGTGTAACATAATTTATTCAAAATTAAAATATTCCAGGTGGGCCACGATGTCTCAGCAGGCAAAGTTCTCGTCTGCCATGCCAGAGAGACCCAGGTTCGATTCCTGGTGCCTGCCTGTGCAAAAAAAAAAAAAAAAAGATTGAAGTATTCCCTGTATTTGTTTTTGGCCAATAGAAGGCAGCAGTAGTGACTATGTGCAGAGGATTTGCCCAGTAGCGACTATTTAACTTGAGGATCTAGAATCAGTTCTAAGTAACAATGTAAGAGAGGAATGTCATTGAAAATCGGGGTCTCACTGCGTGGCTCTGAGTACTTCCATGCTATGAAATAATCAGAAATTGTAAATTACAGGACCATGGCCTAAAAGATCAGAGAACTGGGATCTCAGGCTCACAGGTTAAGGTCAGTGTTACCTAACAAGGAAGCAATCTAGACTAGTTGAGTTGTTTTAGGGAAATTTAAAATGGTAGGCTAGCATCCCCCACTTCCTATAGAATCTCCTGCTTAATAAATTACCTGCACAGATATCCTTGATTCATCCTTTATTTTCAGAGAAATTAAGTGCAGGCATTATTTCTTAATCTATGAAATTTCCTTATTCTAATATACTCTTAAAAGATCTGAAACTTTTCCTTCCATCATGAACCTTTACTGATTAATCTGTGTATTGTATGTTCCAGGAAATTTCTTTTTAATATCTTTTTTGTTACATTTTTAAGATCATCAACACTCTCTTTGATTTTCTGCCACATGCTCATGCAAAGCTGTTCCTTGTCACTTTGGAGACTGGTTTAATTCATTAATGTACTGTTTTTTTCATTGGATGACTTTTAAAACTTATTATTGTTAAAAATTTTTTAAGGACTTTCACTGTTGCTGTATAGTTTTTTAAGAGAAAGAATTTAAAAGCTAAGGATTTGCTGATAAGTTAACTTCTCATTAATTCTTTTCTTGGTAGGAGAGGTTTCACCAGGATGGGACATTACTAGAGTTAAACACTGGCAATTTGCCATACCTGTTATCTCAAGGACAAGCATTTCTTTCCAAAATTGGCATTCATTGTTCATTCTTCATGATAAAATTACTTTGCCTTTAATTTGAGAAACATTTAATGTGTGCATGATTGCATCCACATGATTTTAAAAGGCAACCCTCTAATTGAGCATTAATATTTCTTACAGTATTTTATTGTCATTTCCCTAGGATAAAGGCATGAGTTTAAGAATAATAAAAAAAAAATTACAAATCAATATGTAAAGTGGTGTAAAATCTCCTTTTGTTTTCTAAGAGGTCTCATTAAAGACATGAGCATAGGTGTGGAAATTTTTCAATGTACATCTTGACTGAATCCAAGGAGCCTCTTATGGCCTCCTAATTGTCCTAGAGGTTCTGCAGGGCGGTCACCTCCATTTTGTGCTGATCTGTAGAAGAATCATGAGTGCAATGGGCTGGGCCTTAGGACTGCTGTTTCACCTATGGGGCCTGGAGCAGTGGTGAAGGCACAGAAACTTTCTCTCCAATGTCAACTCCAGACTCTCTCTTAGTAGAAACTATACTTCATACTACATTTCAGATGAACAAGTTTAAGATTTTAGATTTTCTTTATTGGTACAACTCACACCAGATGATGGAAGCAAGGGGTTCACAGGAAGAATAAAATATACAACAGTTTGCCCAATTGACTAAAACCAAATGGAAACACATTTTGAAAAATCAGTGCTGTTTCTCAACCTTCTGTCCTTCCCAGGAACTTGATTAACCTGAACATCTTGCATGAAAGTTTTAGATTTATTTTCAGGAATTGAGAGGTGCTTGTGAGAAAGGTGAAAGTTGGAAGAGACCACAAACCATATTACAACTGCGGCAATAATGTTGAGACTCAGGTTTGGCTGTTATTAGGCTTTGTAACTGCTTTTGACATTTCCTGAGGATCATTTACCTCATGACCACAGAATTCTGATGATTGTACGTAGTTCTTCCCCAAGGTTCCTGCAATTTTCTGACTCTTATTCTAGCAGAGAATGTGAGATGGAGTTTTCCAATAATATCTTTATCTATTTCCAAGGGCTATTAACACCATTTTTTGCATTCAATATCTAGAATATACTGTTGGATACATGTAATAATGCAGTTATACATGCATATTTCTCCAGATTGGTTTATCCAGAAATAATGTACAAATCAATACACAGATTGTGAGTTAAATTGTTAAATGGTAAGTTTGATACTTCCATGTAATTTTATTATCAAGATAGAAATCAGTAAAATATGAGCCATAGAAGGTTTGTCAGAGTATGTTATCTTACTCTGAAATTCAACACCACATTTCTTTCAGAACAATTCTGCATATCCCAGACATTATATGAAGAAATTAAAATACTATTACCTCACATAGTAGACTGCTTGCTAAAACCTGAGAGTTATTCTTTTTTCTTTGTATCTGTGACCCCTGAAATAAGACTGAAGTTTTTCCCGAAAAAAGAGTGAGCTATTTCCCATAACTTGATTCTGTGCTGGCCCTGTGGCTTGTTTTAGTCAAAAGAAGTTAATGGAAGTGCTAGCTCCTACCATAGACCTCAATAAATCTTGAAATTTTCTACTCATTCTTTGGAACCATGCCCAGCTTGCATAGGACATGCAAGGCCTAGCAACCTACATGATAGGAGACTATGTGAAAGGGGGCTGAAATTCCTCAGCCAACAGATAGCCAAACCTTAAACATGTTAGACAGCCCAGCCTAAGTCAGAGAGCTGCCTACCTGATCTGCAGCTGTTGCTTGATGTAGTAATGAAGGCAGCCAGGACCAGGTAACCTATCAGACGAACTACTTTCATGAGTAATAATAAACAGTAATTGACTCAATAAGTTTTGAGATGATTTATTACATAGCTATCGCCAACTGGTACATGAAGAATTTAGAAATTGTCTGGTTGGTATATTAAAGATCACATCCTTCTTTGTTAAAAAGAATGGCAATCCAGAGACAAATTCACTCAGCTTTGTCAGCTTTATTCAGTCTTTTAGCAAATATTTAAATGATATTGTGTATGGTGTTCTAGGAGCTGTATTATGTGGCATTTTAATTTTAATATATTTCTTACTATGAGAGTTTGTTCATTCAAAAAATAATACAGCGACAGTAGTGCTATGACATTAGAGAAATTACACAATCTTGGGGAAAATAGAAAAGAATCTTGTTGAGACTTTGAAATATGACTTCTTATAATTTTTGAGAAAATATTCACATTATATTATTGAAGATAATTTCAAATAATAAATGATTGTCATACCAAATTATTACATATACAAGCCTATCCATATGTTAGAATCAAGTCAAATGTAGACATATATCAAGCATTGTTCATATTGAATGAAAATGCCTACATTCATATTTTTGGAAAATAGCATAAATTTGGGAAGTCCAATTATATATGCATTGATCACAAAAGCACCTTAATCTAATCTAGTTATTGTCATTTCCTATTAAATTTGGTTGTTGATTATGGAGTAAGGTTAGAATCAGTAGAAAAATAAGATTTCATTTCTTCATAGGAGAGAGGTACAAAAGATTGTAAGAACCATGGTTTTATTGTGGATGCAGTACTAGGTTCTTTTGGCTCATTGACATGCCTGTATCCCTGAATAATTTCCTGGGCAATAATGTCAGGCTAATGAACCAAGACAGTGTTCTTCATGTTGTAATCTTGATTTTCAACTGAGAGGGTGAAGTGTAAAGCATTTTCTCAGAAATAAAGATTACATCTCAATAGTAGGGTGCAATTAAAATGCCTAAACCAAAAAATCTAGGATGTAGCAATGAAAAATGACACTATTGTGGCAGCAATCTTATTTTTCATGAAGTTAAAGTATGACGCCAAGGCTGCAACCTAATCAGGGTGGATATGAAGAATGGCTATAGTTGCACATTAATTCCTAATCTTCTTTTAAAGGGTGTTATTTTCTCAGACTCTCATTCATTTAGGAAAGCAACTATGCCATGCTTGGATCTCACTTTCCCTGGATCTCTGTCTCCCACTATGTCCCTGCTTCTCTCCTTTCTCATATGCACACATACATGCAAAAGTATACTCACAATTGATTGAGAAAAAAGTAATGTGAATTAAAATAAAATCCACCACAAGTGCTTTTTGAACATGAATTTATCATTTAATCACATATATATTTTAGACAAAGTGCAGATGTGTAATGTTAATGTATGCAAAGAAGAAAATATTTATTTTTTGTGAGATATTCAGAAGATTTTGGTTAAGATGAAACAACCCACATCTGGATGCTTTCTGTTTAGAGAGTCTGGGGTATAACATACTTTGTTGAAGATAACGTTAACATGAAGAATTATGCTGAGTTTATGAATTATAGAATAATGAATCCAATATAACGAACTGGTTAGAAGTTCTTCAGTAAAGTCCATAGAATCAATACCTTCCACAGTAAATGGGCATCAGTAGCTAGATTTGTAGCTACTCTGGCCCCAATAGCCAGAGGTATAACCATATCCCAGGAAACCATAACCATAACACATGTCACTCTAGTAATTGCTGAAGTAGCTCATACTGTCAGGAGTGGAAGTCTCAATAAAGAGCAGGAAATCAGTTTCCTGATTTTTAATGTCACCATCTTCACAGGACCTTTTATGAACAACCAGCATTGGATGGGCAAATACAGACAATGTTGACCTCATATCTCAGACTGATTTGTAATAGAGTACCACATGAATCTCTTTCATTATGTGAAGTGAGTTTCTCAGAGCCACAATTATTTATTTATGATGCCTGAGTTCTCACATCTAGTCTCTAACCTTTAGTAATCTATTTTGAAAATTCTGTTCACTTTATGTGAATTCTATGTAAGGATATTAATATTTTTGATGAATGTGCCAATGAATTCCATGAAAAAGCCAGCCTGTATTGGTATTTTATCATGACTCAATCTGATGAATGTTATCTTCCACCCAATAATCAGACAAGACCTGTGGTTAGGAGAGAAAAGTTACTAATAGTTAGCCACATGCCTGTAAATTTCATGAACTGTTGCCATTGGAGCAAGGGATTTACTCCCTGGGACAATCTTTTTCACTGATTACTAGCACTGATTGACTAAAAACACATTTATATTCTAATATAAAGCTCTCTAACTCGTAATGAATTTGATATAATTGTTGTATGTATATATGTGATCATATTTTGGGAGATTTGACCAATTAACCATGCAATTCAGCATAATTTTCATTCATTTCTATTAATGTAAGTAACATGGTTTCTTATATTCAGAGACTTAATCTATTTGTTTGTAGAAACTGATGCCATTTTATGTACTGATCTGCCAACAGTGTGATCAAACCCTGCTGGCTTTGATATGGGTAAAAGGAAGTCTTAGATCAATGGTCTTAGTAGACTTGTTCTCTACCCTTCTACCTCCTTATCCTGCGAGGGTCCTGTGGTCTCCTTTACTCTTTTAATTTCCTGGTGGCAGATTCTGAGAGATGTACCCATAGGCTAGCTGAATAGTAGCAGAAAGGACACTTGTGCAACAGGACAGATACTTCATATGCTTTGAAATTAATTGGGTGCATTGTTCTTGGTGCATATAGAGAAAAAAAGAGTCTCTTCTCTTTTGATGGGCAAATAGATTCTAAAATTTCCTATTTAAACAAACATTTAATTTTCACAATGGAGCTGCTTTTTACCAACATTCGCTATATTCAAGTTAGGGAACCTAGAGATACTGTTATAAACCCCCCAAAAGATGTGGTACTTGTACAATTGATCTTCACCTTCTGCAGTAATAGTATGCACATACTATCACTCGTTAAATGTGTTATTTTATAATATATGGGGGTATTAATGGAGTTTTCACCCATGTGTAAGAAAATGGAAGCCTGTTCTGTATTTTTAGTTTATTAAGCAATTTTCACTGCCCATCCAATTATTTTCATCAAAACCATCAGAACTTTTAGTATAGGGTACTTGACCCCATGTATGCATGGGCATAGGAACGTAGGTTGAAACATGATGGTGTCAAATCCCACTACTGTCCATTGCTATTATATTCTTCTTTCCTCCTGAACTGATTCCTGGAAGAATATGATTAAATGCAGTTTGTACAAAATTTTATTATTTTGATATTGAAAATCTGGAGACATAAGTACACAAGCATGTGAATAGGCATCCTTTCTCATAGGCTCCTAATTTCATAAAGTATGAAAACATCAAAAATTTTAATAAAGATTTGCCAGTCCTATTCATTGATTTATTTTCCATTCATTCGTTTAACAATAATTCAAATCCTTACCACTTCCAGGCTAGTTGTTTTAAACAAGAAGAATTTATTCTCACAGTTTTGGAAATAGAACTCCTAAATCAAGATGTTCTTAGGCTACGCATTCTCAAAAGTCTATAGTGCTCTGTTGGTGGCTTCTGGCAATCTATGACAAAACCTCTATTTCCAACACATATTTATACTTCTCTGCTCTCCCTCTATTTACTACTGTTTCTAAACTTCTTCTGCTTATAGACAGCAGTCATGTTAGATTTAGGCAATCCTGACTCAGTTTGGCCTCAGATTAATTAATACCATCTTCAAAATCCTATTCACAAGTGCAGTTTCATATCTACACCCTGGTTCAGGGTGGCTCTGTTGCAGCTGTTTACCACTGCAAGGCTCGAAGTACCAAGAACTGAAAAGAAAGACTGGGATCAGGGGTCATGCAGACATCCGTCAACAGGCGAGTTTACTGTCAGATAGCAACAGGTTATATAGGGCTACAGATATGTGACCAGGAACAAGTATGCAATGAAGAAGGCAGTCTTCCTAGAGGCACAGTTAGTTTGCTACTTTCAAATAGATAGAAAGAACATCAAGCTATGTTCCAGGACATTCTCTTCCTCTTAAGCTATCAAAGCAAGCAGTCCTAATCTAGGGCTGAAACCACCGTATGGCTTCATCTTAACTAATAAGATCTTATAAGATCCAATATGCAAATTGGTTAACCTTCAGAGGACCAAGGGGTAGAACCTGCATATACCTTGTGAGGAATATAATACAGTCGCTAACAAGTATTGTGTGATTTTTTAATTGAAAAAATTTAGCGTATGAGGTAATTTTATAATATGGTTGTGTGTGGTGGTTTCACTTGTTACAATTCATCAAAAGAAAGTATCATTTAGAAATAACCTATTCTTGGATCTTTGAATTTTTAGGAAAAAGTTAAAATTATATGAGCAGAAATCAAGAAAATATGTACACATGGAAGGTCAGATCTGATATTATGAAAAATACGTAGAGGGACATAAACTAGAAATAAAAAATATGAATGTTTTTGGCATGCAGAAATTGGAGAAAGGGCAATATCACCACCACAACAGACAAATATTGAGTATGAGAAGTCATGCCCTAACACACTTGAGTCCTTTTTCAAAAGAACTGACCATTTTTTGGTCAGTTTTTAAGTCACATTAGGCATTGTGATGGCAACAGTGCACAAATCTCACTCTTACTATCATCCACATGCAAAAATGATGGTGAGATATACAAGAAAACTAATCATATTTGAAGAGAGGTTAAATTTATTTAAAAGATAACTTAGATATCAAAGGAAACAGCTAGTTGTGGTTTTGGATTATTCTTTATAACCTTGCACATAAAACCAAAGTGAGTAAACATCCTTAGTTCCTTCTTGAAATTCCAGTTAGATTGTTGCTATTTTGCAGACACTGGATAGGACAAACAAAACCAATAGCAGGTGCTTTGCAGGTGGACAAGTCCAGTAGATTCAGAGGCTCGATTATCTTTTTCAATAGCATCCAGATGGCCAGTATTTTAGTTTACTAAAGCTGCCAGAATGCAATACACCAGAGATTGATTGGCCTTTAATAAGGGGATTTATTTAGCTACAAATTCATACTTCTTCAGAGGAAAGGCAGCTAACTTTGATTTGAATTTCTTTGTCAATGGGAAAGCACACTGCAATGTCTGCTGGCCTTCTCTCCTGGTTTCTGGGTTCCGATGACTTTCCCCGGAGCGATTCCTTTCTGTATCTCCAAAATGTATGAGCTGAGCTATGAGTGCTGAGATGAGATATGCTCACTTGCTTGGGCTGTGCTGTGCTCCCTTCTGACCTCTCTGTTTTAAGCCACCAGTTAATTAAATTAAACGTCACACATTGCAATAGGCACTCCCCCTTAGCTGACTGCAGATGTAGTCAGTCATAGATGAATTTCATATGCAGATGATTTAAGTCCAGAGAAACAAAATTGGGCATCATCACAAGGCCAAGTTGACACATGAACCTACCACAGCCAGTATCTTCCATAGCAAGATGGGTGGTAGCAGCCATATCCATAATCACCATAGCCATGATAGCCACAGCCATAGCCACAACTCAGGTCACCATAGCCCCAGCCCAGACTACCACAGCCCCAGCCCAGACCTCCAGAGCCACAGCCCAGGTCTCTACAGTATTGTCTTAATAGACCATGAGGAGTTGATATTTCAAGTGTGGGAGAGAAAGATATTGACTTGAATTTGAATATCACCATTTTTATGAGACCTTTTATACTTCTGTCATAGGTGTGGCAAACCACAGGCAATGTTGCCCTTATAACAAATTATTTTTGCATTAACAACACACAGCTTTACAACAAAACCCTTATACATCTCATGTCATTGGGCATCATGGAGGTTTCCTAGCCAAGATTAATGAGTGCTGTTATATCAAGATTTTCACAATCAAACCAGTCGCTGAATGACGAATTCGTGATGGTTATAAAGCTCTTGCTCACTAAAAGTTTAAATGTAAATTCTACAATGAGAATCAATGACCAGAGAAATTGTGCAAGCTACAAATGATTCAAATTTTTTTTGCTTTGCAATATTTTCAGTTTCACTGACCTATTGTGAACTAGGAAAGGACTCTCTTTGGAGAGAGAGAGAGAATGGTGGCTACAATAATTACCATCCTATTTATAGATAGGGCATCTAAGACCAAAGACATTAAATAACAGGCTCAATGTCACTTGTCTAAAAGTGGCAGAGTTAAGATTTGAACCTGGGAACTGCTTTCAGAAGTTTTATTCGTATCTATCATGTTCAATTGGCTACCAAAGGAGTCATTTTACTATGAACATGTGTTTATGGGAGTATTTGACTTAGTCATTTAATTCAGTTCTAAGTTAAATTGCTATATAAAATTTTGACTAATATTAATATGTTTCTGCGAATCTGAGATTTTTGTAAAGAATTCCTTGTTTGTTGGTGAAAATCTTGTGGATTCTGTGAAAATATATCTTGGTTAGAATTACTTTTCAAAATAAAGACATGCCTATCATTATCTTCTTAGCATAATACAAATATCCCAAATATCTTGAAGTTTAAACAAATTATTTCATGAAATGAGATTTCAAGTTTATATATAAATTGTCTCCCAAATTGTGATATTTAATATTTCTTCAGTTTTAGGGTTGATTTCCCCTTGTTTTTTCTTACTTTGAATATGCTTTCTCCCTTTTATTCTGACCGAGGTAGCAAGTAGTGTACAAATTTTTACTCTTATTAAAAGTATATTGCATGTTTCCTTTTCACTAGCTCATTGATTTCTCCTTTTCTATTTATCATTTCCATCCTTACATTTCCTTTGCCTTACTAGTTGTTTTTTTTTTAATTTTATAAACAAGTTTATAATTCACAATGAAAGGGACAGAATCATTTCATACATAAAGGTTTTGTTAAATTTAATTAAAAAATTTTACAACAGGAATGCTTAAGACTAAATCCTTTCAAATGTTCAAACAGAAAAGCAACCTGTACAATTTCCATAATAAATTGTGTCCTCCTACATGTCCTTGAATTTTGAAAATACTAAACTTTAAGAAATTTGAGTGACAGAAACAGTACTTAAAGGCTTCATGAATCTTTTTCCCCAAAAAGTAGATTTTCAGTAAAACATTTTACCATTTACCTGACTAGGCACTGAAACACTTTTTTTTCCTGAACAGGGGAAGAATACTGTGTTTTTATGCTAATATTGTTTTTTTAATGTAAAAATATACATCTGAAGACATTTAAGTTCCTGAGTGATTTCAGTCATACATTAAACATGATTTAATGAAAAATTTCTAAAATTTTAGAATGAAACAACGATAAATGTAAATTTACACTAGTGTGTTCAATTAGGGTAAAACTAAAAAAAGAACATGTCACAGAACATGTACTTCAATTCTCTACGAAGTTAAATATGATTTAACCCCAAACTCTACTAACAAGCTTTCTCAAATATGCTAGTAAAATGAGTCACTGAAAAGTTGTTTTCTAATGCATTAACAAAATACTGATGGCCATTTAAGACACCAATTTAGGTATTTCCTATTATACATATCAAAATCTAACAAGAAACTTCTTGCAATAGAAAAAAGACTAAAAATAATTAAAATATTTGTTTTATAATATAATCAAACAATTCACCTCCATCCCTTCCTAAACAGTCTATAACGTTCAGGAAGGGTGGCACTTTTTTTTTGTATAAACCCTTTCCTCTTCATAAAACCCTGAGGTGAATGGTTAGTAATGTAATAAAACTGGAACCACAATTCTTATTTCTGTAGCTCTAGGTTTTAAAAACATGTTTAAAAGAAATGTAGCAACTTGTAAAGCTGCTCTGCACAAGTTTTCAACAAGACTGTTCCAGGCCAACCTAGCCAAAAGGGCCTAAAATGACACTGTAAAAAGGAAATCTTTTCATACTTGCTAGTGTCGAGATGAGCACCATATTCCATCTCTACTATTGTCTCTTGTGTTATCATGGCTTCAGCCATCATGATTTCTATCTTCATAAAAGAACTCATCTCTGCTTCCTCCGTAATGACGGTCAGAACCCTGGTCACTGCAAGTTCACGGCTATGTCAACCTGCTAGGTAGGGATGAGAATTCTGCCTGACTTTACGCTGTGACGATGATGTATCTTGGTGCCACTAGGAGCTTGGAGACTGGTTATAAGAATGATTATGTGACTGAGTTATTGGGGAAAATCCTGATTGCTCCAGATGTGGAGAACCGAATTTCCCACCATATGACACCTGCCTCAAAGCACTGTTCATCGCGACTTTGTATTTGAAAATTTTCTGGAGAAGAGAACGATCTCTGAATTATCTGTGTTGATGGAGTCATGTTATCCACAGTCCTTTGATACCTGCTGCTAGGAGATGTAGAGGTAGGACCTGCATTTCCAACGTGATGCTGGGAATATGACAAACTGACATCCAGTGAGGCACGGCTACTTTCTGATCTAAATTGAATTCTGATGAGCCTTCCAAAAAAAGTTTAATTCCATTAAACAGACTTACTGCATAAGGGACAGATACTTGTTTGAAATTCACAAATGCATACTCCTTCGGTTTGCCATCCTTATCTTTCGGAATTTTTACTTTTAGTACTGGCCCGGCCTGATGGAGAAGTTCAAAAAGAAATTCCTCTGTCACTTTAGCTTCAAGGTTGCCCACAAAGAGAACGCGATCTCCTTCGGCTGCCGCTGCCCCGATCTCTGCGTCACTCCCTTCCTAATAAGACGTAGGGAATCATCGCCCAGGCACCCACTGCGCACTCTCGGAAACCCTACGTCCTCGTGCCCCAAGCGTCACGCGACGTAAACGTAAAACACGCTCGCTCTCGGCCTGTGTCGTCGTGGGATGATGGACTACGCATGCTCTTGAGGAGACCACTCATTAAAGGTGGGTGCTCCATCTGCCGCCGCTACTCTAATTATGGCTTCTTGTGCATTTTGTTTCCGGGTGGGAGACTGTCGGCGACTGACCTGTGGAGCCGCGAAGCACCGCTCCTTCCATGGCAACCTTAACCCGTCATCTTTATCGTCGGCTGTGGTCTCTGGAGAAAGCTTCCTCGTGGCCAGGCCTGAGGCGATTTACCCAGGCCCCGCTCTTTGGAGGGGGGGGTGCGACCAAGCGTTTTTGAGCTGGACTATTATTTTTTTTTTTTTCGTTTTTACTGATTTTCCCACTATTTACGGCTTTATATTTTTAGCATAGTTTAGTATAAACAATTTTAATTAACATTATTTAGTCTAAAATTTTGTCATTTAAATTGTATGCCCTTTTTTGAACAGGAATTGTTTAATAGAAGGTTTTTTATTTTCCAGATAAAATGGTTTTTCTTCTCTTTTTGACTCATAATTTTGTTTCATGGAAAGCAAAGAGTAATTTTCCGATATTTCAACTCAACAAAATTTACTAAAATTTTCTTTGTGACCTAATATATGATCAGTTTTGGAGGATGTTCTCTAGGAACCTGAGAAAAAGTGTTATTCTCTGTTATCACTGTTTAGAGACTGATATGTACCCATAAGAGCTGACTTTCTTTTTTTTTGTTTTTCTTGCCATGGCCAGGCTCAGTCAGGCACAGCAGGCGAGAATTCTTTCACTGAGCCATCAGTGCACCGCCCAAGAGCTGACTTAATTTTGTTTAAATATTCTCCCTCGTTTTTTCCTATTTGCTTTGTATTTTTCTTTGGGTACTGTATTAAAGACATTTTTATTAGATTAGCTTTTTCTCTCTTTTTTCCCTTCCCTCTCTCTCTCTAATTTTAAATATACATAAAATCTACAAATTCATGAATTTTTTGTGTGTTTGTTGTTATATACCCTATTTATTAAGGTATTATATCTTTTATGATTTCCACCTTTTTTTTTTTTGCATGGGCAGGCACCAGCTGCCTGCTGAGCCACTGTCGCACCACTGAATTTCCAGCTTTTAATATAAAAAAAATCAATCTTTGTTTTACATTTAATGCTTTTTAACTTGTATTCTATTTTTCTGATATAAGAACTGCCATTCACGCTTTCTTATTATGACTTTTGTCCAGATACCTTTATCCATAGCTTTATTTTTGCATTTTGAATTTTGTGTTAGATATGCACATAAAACAAATATGTAGTTATTTTATAAGCAAAATAAAAAATATTTTCTTTAGCGGATTCATTAAGCCAATCACATGCATTGATATAACTAATATGTATGCTAATATTCTTTATGGTCTTTTAAATTTTTAAAATTGTGTTTGATATGTTGGTTTCTTTCTAGTGTTTACCATTTTACCTTAAACAGGTTTAATATACTTATTTAGACATTTATTACCTGTCTTACTAGTTGGTATCTGGGCTGGTTTGGAAATGTTATACACCTCAGAGAAGCCATGTTCCTCTAATTTGAATCAGTATTGTAGGGTGGGGCCTCTTGATTGGATTGCTTCCATGGAGATGTGACACACCCAATTGTGGGTGTTATCTTTTGATTAGATTGGGTTGTGACTCCGCCCATTCAAGGAAGGTCTTAATTAGTTGACTGGAGTCCTTAGAAGAGCCAACTGAGGGAAACATTTTAGAAGAAGCTGAGACACAGATGTTTGGAAATAGAGAAGCCCTGGAGACACTAGAAGCTAAGCGACCTGGCAGAAGCTAGATAGGAATAGAGGGCTCGCAGGTGTTGTCATGTGCCTTCCCATGAGATTCTGATCAAACAAGAACCCAGAGTTTTGCCCCAGAGCAGCCAGGTCAGGACCCACACATGCTTAGAGAAGAAGCCACTGGAATCAGACACTGGAAGCAGTGGAAGCAGGAATGTGAAACAGAAGCTAGCCACATGCTTCCCTTGTGACAGACATTGGTCTTTCTTTGGAGTCAAGGTATTTTTTTCTGGATGCTTTAGTTTGGACATTTTTAAGGCTTTAGGACTATTAATTTGTAACTTAATAAATCCCTTTTATTAAAGCCATTCCATTTCTGGTATATTGCATTTTGGAAGCATTAGCAAACTAAAACAGTATCCATATTCTTAAACTCCTACTCTTGTTTATTAAAAAACAAATAACTTACTTCATTTTCCTCCTTTCCATTGTCTGTTTTCCCGTCTTTTAGTTGAATTATTCTACTTTGTTGCAACATATGTTACTTCATCTAGTGCTCTCTTTTGATTTGCTTGTAGCTGCACACACACACATACAGACATAACACACATTTATATAATATATAATATATATATTCAATATATTCCCTATATATGGCTTCAATAACATGCTGAACTGTTACTAATCATTCCTCAATTGGAAGAAGCGCAACCCCTAGTAGGTTGCTCAATATGGGTTTGTGGGTCTAGAATTCCCTTGTTTCTTGTATGTTGAAAACTGTTTTCCTAGTGCATTGGTTCATGAAGTACAACTATGCTGCTATAAAATCCTTGGTTAATACATTCTTACAATATGATTATAACATGATAATGTTTTTGTATTTTTCATTATCCCCCACTCTTTCAACCTCATCAACAATGGTGCATATTCTTGCATATGCTCTCTCAGCTCTGTGCCTTTAGTATCTTTCCACGTGGTTAACCTTGTGGAAAGTTGTCCCCAGAGAGACAAACATTAAGAAACAGTTAGCTTTGTTAGCAATCATGTGCATACACTACTTGGCTCGGTGCCTTCTTTATCCATGCTCTCTATAAAACCCTGATTTCCCCTCTGATCAATGAGGACCATCGTGGCAAGGAATTGCTGCTTATCCTCCCACCACCAAGGCTGAGGACCCCATTTAAGCCCCAGTAAATGTTCTAACTTACTTGCCAAGCTAGACTTGTCTGAGTCATTCTTTGCCCTGTCACACCCCTAGTAGTTTGATGGAAGGTTGTCCTAGCGCACAGCCCTTTGTCTTACTCAGAACAATTGGCATAGTTGGCAGGATACGATGAACCAAAGCATGAACAAGGGTGGGAATCCACAAGGATGATTCCAAGGTAGACTTCTTCCTCAGTATGGGGAGGGGTTATCCACTTGCCTGACTGCTGTGGACCCCCATGTAAGTACAGGGAAAACACCAGAGGGAATAGAGTGCATGCTACAAGAACAAAAGATTATGAAAATTTAGTAGAGATAGAAGGCCAGTCACTGCAGTGGACTGGCCATTATGTGCAGTATGTTTTCTATTTAGAGAAAGAGAAATTCACAAGTTGAAGGAAGAGTTGCAGTTAGAAAAAGATATGCAGACTTCCACCTCCGCTTTAGTAACAAGCCTTTGAGAGCAATTAGGTAAGAGAGATGATGATATGGAAGTACCGGCCCTGTCGGTTTTTAAAATGAAGAGGATGTGGCCTCTCGCTTTTCATCTTTATTTTCTTGTGAGAGTGCCCACATGTCCTATTATACATATTTTCAATATTTTTTCTGCCAGCTTACTCCATATTGTGCTGTGCCCTTGAATTCTCTCCTTTGCTATGGCCAAGAATCTGGAAAACAAAGTCTGGCAACATATTTTGGTGAGCCAGCCAAGAGTGAGTTCTCCGACTATCCTATCTCATAAGTCATGGCTATAGACCAGAAGGCTTGGCCATGTACTGCCACTTTCTTTATTGCTTGTCTCATTGTTATCTTCTTCTATAATCTCATGCTACTCTGACCTCCTGAAAGGTGGAATCTTTTTTACTGTTCTCTCTAGGAATCTTGGAACTCAAATGCAGTTCTCCTAGGACATAAACTTTGTTCACCCTAAGCCTCTATCTCCCTGCTTGAAGGTGATAGGAGCCCATTACCTGGTAACCATCTCAAAGTTGCTGAGCTGACCCACTCATCTTCCTGGGTGCCTGTGCTATTAATTTACCTCCAAGAGTACTGCCTAAGAGAATAGAAAGGATTTACCACAAGAAACTTTAGATATGGGATCTCCCAGGTGGTAGCCTGGCTTACTGGCTTTAACAGGTTTAATTTAGTACAATCAGCTTTTGCTTACTCTACAAACCTCACTTCTGGCTTCAAGGGGAGACACTCCTATTGGAAAGTACCCACTTCCCTTGGGCCTCAACTAGAGGTGACTTCCTAGAATGCTAAAGACAATAGCTTGTTTGATACAAGAATTCTTAGTCCAGAATCCTGTATTTTAAAAGGTGGAATGTCTCCAAGGGGATAGAAAGCCAGACAGAGAAAAAAGGAGATTATCTGGAGGCAGGGAAGATGATCTGTTGGAGGAGGTGAAAGGATAGACACATTCAGCTGAAGTAAGGGTTGGGTCCTCAGAGGGGAATAAAGGAAAGAGTGTGGGGAAGTTTGGAGAGCTGAGGGGAGTTCCCCAAATGAACATACCAAGCCAGTTAATTGTGATAAGCTAAGGGAAATCACTCAGGAGAAAGAGGAAAACACAGCTCTGTCCTAGGGGAGGCTAGTGGAAACCTTAAAAGTTATTAATGTAAGCCTGGATTCCTGGGTAAGTCAGATTTTGCTGGGCACCCATTTCATCAGCTGGTTTGCCCCTGACATTCAGAGAAAGCTGCAAAAGCCTTCCATGGGCCAGCAAACTCCAACTAATGACTTATTAAAAACTGCCTTTTCTGTCTTTAGCAATCAAAACAAGGCAAAGGAGGAGGAGAAGGCAAAGAGAGGTAAACAAAAGATGAGAAAATAGGCTCAGCCTATTGCAGTTGTTGTTAACAGAAACCCATCCTCTCAAGGTCACCCGGATTGTGGCTCCAAGGCTCAAGAGCCTTGCTTCAACTCTAAGTCAAAAGGCCACTAGCAAAGAAGGTGCCAAAAACCTAGAAATAACCCTCAACCTTGGGACCCAACTTGGGCCTTGCCCCAGGTGCCACCAATATGGGCTTTGGGCCCAGGGACTACACTCTCACACAGTAGGGCTGTATAGCCCCTCGAGTCCTGCTTGCAGCAAGTGAAGAAAACTCAAGGTGCTGAGGCTGTGTATAGCTCTGCCAGGTTCACATCTGACCGACTCAGAGGAGCCGCAAGTGATACTCAACATGACAGGTGAGATTATTAATTTCTTAATTAATACTCAAGCCACTCTGTCCTAAACGGCCACTCTGGGCCTACCTCCATTTGTCCTTGCCTAGTTACAAGAGTTAAGGGTATAGTCAAAACTAAGATCTTCACTATACCCCTCCTTTGTAAGCTTAGAAATATTCTAGGGTTCCATCAATTTCTAATTGTCCCTGAGTTCCCCACCCCTTCAGGGAAATTATCTTCTTCACTGCCTGTGGGGCCACCATAGGCCTGGTAAACTAGGCTACTGTTTACCCCTTGTTTGTCCTGAGGTCCCTACTAAATCCAAGGCCTCTTGGCACTCCCCCCTCCAAAACAAAAAGTCCTTACACAAGTAAACCCATCCTTATGGAATAAAGGCATCCTGGAGCAAGCCTGCCAAATACCCCCTAACTGCATTCAGATTTTCAGTCTGAGATCTTAAAAGACAAATTCTTTTGTATCCCTCTTCACCATAACTCTCAATACTTATTTGCTGTTGAATGGCAGGAACTTAAAGATAAAATTCCACCCTACTCACTTAAGCAATGCTGCCCCAAGGGTTTTAAAATAATCCCCATATCTTTAAAAATGCCTTAACAACAGCCTTCCAGCTGCCTCAGATTTTGTACAAATTGTACAATTTTGCAATATGTTAACTTTGTGAAACAACATATTCCTAATATAAGAGTGATTTTGTTTGTTGTAGTCATTGCTAATTGAATGAATATAAAAAGTTGCAGAAAGTTTAAGGGAGTAAATTTTGTACACAATTGCTGACTGCAAGCCATAGACAGATGTGGAAAGTGTTGAGTTTTGAAAAGTAAGTTTTTAGTCACTAACTACAAGAAATTTTAAAAATTTATGAACATAAATTCTATCATTTTCAAAGCTAACCAAAATTTAATGAATAAAATAATTTACATATAATATTATATTAAAAATTGTGTAAAACCATGTATGCATGCAAAACTAAGAGTTAGTTTTCTCTATGTTAAAATAATGTAAGTTGCTAGTCTACTCTTAATGAAAAGTTTTAAAAAGTTTTTCTTAACCATCTATATACTCTATCTAGAAAACAAAATTTTATATCATATCAGAATAATATCCTTATTAATATTTATATTAACCTTATCATCCTTTATTTAACAAAGCAAGTCTTCTCACTGTTAAAAGAAAACTGTTACAAAAGATATGTTCTCAACTTGTAAAAGTGAGGTACTAAAATAGTTTAACATATTACATTTTCAAAAGTGTTTAAAAAGCATTGCAGTAATTAAAAGAAATGTTCTTTTAAACTAAATTTGCACAAGTAAAGTATTATTCATATGTTTAGGAATTGTTTAAAATTCCTAAAAACTTGACAATGTTCTATCCTAATGCTAATCTGTATGATTTTAAGTTACAAATCATGGGAACAATCAAATTTACTTGTTAGTTATACTACTCTAAGGCTTCTCTAAAAGTACAGGTGGTCAGCTATATGTCAGAACTTCATGTTCAACAAAAAGAAATTTAAAGGAGAAACCAAGCATGCAAACTATATTCTACCTGTTAATTAACCTAACCCTAGTAAATGTATAAAAGTAAAAATGACAGAACTTCTGCTGTAATTTGTCAAATGTTTTTATTTTTAAAGTAACTTCATTAACCAAATACCAAAAATGCAAAGTATGTGATAATCAGCCAAACATAAATGAAGTCAAGGCCCTGCCTCCAGGGATGAACTAATTGCTGTTACCTTAGCTCTAAAGCTAGGTAGAAGGAAAAGGCTTAATCTCCTCCCCCAAATAATGTATGCTCTCATAGTCCTGCATGCTCACATAGCAATGTGGAAAAGAGCCTTTTTCACAAAAAGCAGAACTCCAGTTAACACTGCCAAGAAATAATCTCTTAAATGCCATGCTCTTACCAGTGAAAGATAGTGGTAATTCATTGCCCTGGCCATCAAAGAAATAATGCTAACATCTTTTGAGGGAGCAATCAGGCCAACATGGTAGCCAAAGCCACAACGTTATCAATCAAGACCCTTTGAAACCTCTTTCCTGTACTCCTTAACTTGCCACATGCACCCTCTTGTTCCCCAGTTAAGCAAGAAATAGCTGCCCAGCTAGGAGTCACTCTTAAATCTAAAATAATGGTCCTTTCCTTTCTTCTCTCCCAGTATCTCTTGGCTACTGCTTCTCCTAGGTCTGCTCGCCTTTATCCTCCTCTTGCTATTGATTGGCCCTTGCATTTTTAAACTTCTCATCAAGTTTATTTCCTCCAGACTAGAAGCCTTTTACACCAAACCAATGCTGATGTGAAGATTTTCAGCTGTTCTAGCCACCTCTACAGATTCTTCCCCTCTCAACTTAAATGAGATAGCCAGAAAGTTCAATTAATTGGCCTACATCCTCTGATAAGCAGAAAACAGATCCTCATCCCTCAGCAGCCTTTAAGATTAAGGGGTGAGAACTCTCTGAGGGAGAATTTGAGGCAGGTTTGAACAGGGAACTGACTAGGGAGAGAAAAATTCCATGAAGATGGTCTTGAATAATGATTGTTCATCAAGGTCAGAAGGGCCTGTGTCTTCACAGACACCTGACCTGGGAGGGGGCTACCCACTTATGAGGGGGCTACCCACCTGGCAGCAGCCCATCATCTATCGGAAGCCAAATGACCCTAGCCTGAGTGAGTCATTTATGGAGAAGGGTGGAACCAATTGATCCACCTAAATGCATTTCCTACCAAGCATTGCCCTGGAGAGAAAAGAAAAGAAAAATAACCCCAAACAAGGAAGGGGAAGAGGGAGTAAGTAAAGGTAATATGTCAAAGCAAATGGCCCCATATTGCTTATCATCAATTGCCTTTCAGCCCTCTTTGCTTGTGATAGTGCCTATATCTTCTTACATGTGTTTCCAGAAAACTTTCTATCTGCTTACTATAAAATAAACAGAACAAACAAGAAAACTAGGAGGTGGCTAAAAGATCTGATCAAAGATTAGAGCTATCTTACCTGAAAAGGATTGGGATCCAAAAATCTGGAATTCCAGTGAGGATGAAGAAAGTGACAGTGACATAGAGGTGAAAGAGGAGGAGACTCCCAGCCTCCTGGTTTGACATCTTATGCAAAAGAAATCTAAATCCCATGCAGCCGAAGCTGGGATATTCAGTGGTGCACCTGTGAATGAAACTGTGGTTGTGAAGGAGTACTCTGCTGGGAAACTGATTGAATTGGGAAAAACCTTTCTGCGACACCCCAAAGAACTTTTAGCAACTTGGATGGTGCACCTATAGGAGAGTGGGACTGATGAAATTAGTTTAATGGCTGGAGAAGTAGAAAAACTTAGTAACATCACTACTGACTCAACTTTAAAACAAAAGCTACATAATTTACAGAGTACTGCTGGGATTCATTCTCTCATAGATTGGCTGATTCTAGCCTGCAAGGATTTATGGATGACACCTAGTGAACTTCCTAGTACCCTCATGGGGTTGTAAACTATTGAAGAAGATCTGACAATGCTAAGAGAACTAGGCATGAGAGAAGCAGTACGTGATCAAGATTTTATAGGACTTTACCATACCATGTTTACAAGAGAAATCCAGGAAAAAAATATCATTAATTCAGAACCTAGAGAATGGTATGGTGCTTTAGTAGCTCTTTTGAGTCCCCTAGTGGCTCAAGAGATTTATGTAGTGGGGTCAGCTATGGCTGACCTTAATGATCTGGGCCAGAACATAGAGGGAGTTAGAAAATTAGTAAAAGGATCAAAAGCCAGGGAACAAAAACAAGAACAAGTCTCAGGAAAAAGTTGAACCAATAAAGTGTCCCATTAGAGAGACCCATAAGCAAATGTGGACTGATCTCTTGACATCAGGCATTGCCTGTGAGGAAATACATGGAAAATCAAATGTTTTTAGTTGGTCTCTGAAAGCCTTAAAACCTGAGCAAAAATTTACTAAATGTGCTAACCCTGGATAACAAGCAGTTGTTTGGCCAGCAGCACCAAGGACAGATGATTACCTGGAGTGGACACCCCCAGGGCTCTGCTCTAACAAAAAGGCCAAGGTTGCCTGCCTATTAGAACTCTACAAAGTGACTGGAGGCCACATGTGGAGCTCATTATATTTGGGCCCCTCAAAATAAGCAAATGATATTGGCATTAGTAGATACTGGGGCTGAATGTACCTTGTTATATGGAAGTCCTGAAAAACATCAAGGACACTGGGTTACTGTCAATGGTTATGAATTCTGCCATATGAGTAAGATGAATATGCTTAATTAACTCTTGGAATTGATAATTTCCTCCCAAATGAAATTATAGTACATATATCTCCCCAACAAGAAAATATTTTAGGGATCGATGTTCTAACAGGCTATACTCTGCACACTACTGTGGGTGAATTCTGCTTATGACTATAGTAGTAAAAGTAGTCCTGAGGGTGTAGGATAAATGAACACCAGTCATTTTACCAAGCCTGTAGTTGATTGTGTACACTAAACAATACCAATTACCAGATGGGCATCAAGAAATAACCGGTACAATCAAAGAATCACAAAGTGAAAATTGTCAGACTGGCACAAAATCCCTTTAACAGCCTTGTCTGGGCAGTAAATTTCTGGTCAGTGAGCTTCCTAGTTGCCACTTGAAGAATGTCTATAGATTATTGACAGTTAAAGCTGTTCCCCCTATAAATGCTGCTGTACTCACAATAGCAGAACTACTTGATCAAAGTGATTTGTTGGGGACTATTCACACGTAACAGTCCTGACAAATGCTTTCTTCACCATACCCTTTGATTCTCAATTCCAAGGTCAGTTTGCCTTCACATGGGAAGGCCAACAGTGGACATTTACCATACTGCCACAAGGATATTTACATAGTCATATATTTGTCATGGAATGGTAGCTTGGGATTTATCAAAACTAGATCTACAATCTACTGTTATGTTGTTCTACTATACAGATGATATGTTAACCTCTAATTTTCTCACAGATTTAGAAATTGCCTTAAGAATTGTCTGTGATGGGCTAAAAATTGTGAATAGGAAGTCAACCCAGAAAAATACAAGGGCCTGGGATGGCGCTAAAGTTCTTGGGCACCACTTGGTCAGGTAAGACCCAAAACATTCTGAATAAATTCTTAGAGAAAATTTTGCAACAGCTCATCCCTGCTCCTGTTAAACAATTACAAGTTTTTTAGGACTTTTGAATTATTGGAGGATATTTATATTGTATTTAGCCCAAGTTCTTAGATCATTATATGTACTTATTAAAAGAGGGAAAGCATGGGACTGGAGGAAGCAAGGACAGCAGGCTTTTGACCAAGCAAAGCTCTTGACCTCTCTAGCCAAAGCTTTTTATATTCCTCTGTACCCCAACACCCAAGTAACTCAAGATGATGAAGTAACTCAAAATGATGAAAGTATGAGTTGGGGCTTGTGGCAGAAACATGCTACTGGTATGGTGCTTTGGAGATTTTGGTCACAACCCTGGAAAAGGGCAGAAGCCATAAATACAATAATGGAGTCACAGTTACTTGCAGCATTTACACCCTTCAACAAGTGGAGTCAGTTACAGGAGCTGGGTTAATAGAATGGAAAAATGTTTTATTAAAACAGCAAATAAGACAACTTTACTAAAACCAATACCCAGCAGAATTGTACTTCTGTATTAATGGATTTCCTTATCTGTTTAAACCAGGGTCCTAGTACTGGGCATGATGTTTCCCATTTTGAGTTATTGGCAAAATCTTTGTCTGTAGTCCCCCAAACTATAAAAGTATTAGCCACATCTTCTGGTCATGCCCCAGAGGTGTATAGAGATACCTTGCTACTGGGGACATCAGTATCCCTGCCTGCTGGAAAGGGCTCTGTCACGTTGGTTCTTCAGTGGACATTCAACAGACTGTCTCTTGTTGCATAGTGCTGGACTGTCTATGACAAAGGCCAGTGGAACCCTGGAGCCCATCTTCCTGTTCTCAAAGGCTAATTGCCCCTCAATGATGCTATTATATGAAGGATGCCCCAGAGATATATCCACTGGATAAATAATAGCCAGAGTGGTGTGGTTGGAACCTAAAAGGATGCAATTGGCACCAAGACCTGCTCCTATGGAGGAACAACATGTCTGGTGTTGTAAGCCTGGCATTTGCCCAGAGGAGCCAACATTATGGAGAACTCTACCATAAATTTAGTCACAGGAGAAAATATTCCTATTTGAGTACCCACTAAACATTTATGCCTACACTCCTTGGCTCCTCTTCCTGCTGTGTGCAATTTCATCTAACGTCTTCTTCGAATGGGCTACAACCATGGTGGCAATCCACAATCAAACTCTCTGTTGGGGACATGGGCACATCCCAGCTTCAAGTAGCTCTGGCCTCCCATGGAGTATTCTGCCATTGTCTTTAGTTAACTGGAGTAATTAGATAAACTGTTAAATACCCAAAACCCCCAATTTCAATGACCTAATTCTAATGTTTTTTATAACTATTCCTTCTCTGCTCAACATGTTATTTCTGTTGTTAGAGAACATCTAAACCAGACCCACCCATCGATAACATCTATTTGGGATGGCTTGACCTGAATTGTTGCTGAACATGATATCCTAAGTGCCAAAGCTCCTTTGTTTATTGAAAGACATAATGCTTCTGATTTAGCTGCGCACGGTCACAGGATGGCTGTCCACACTGGAATGTGATAGAAACATCCTTGTATGGCAGACTGAATGGAAAGGGAAGCGAAGCAGCTCTAAACATGCCAGAGCATATTTGCCTTCCCCAGGGGCTGGTTGGTTATGTGAGAAACATTTTTGGCTATATTTCCCCTGCAATAGGACAGGTAGATGTACTCTAGGATGTCCTTCTTACAAGGGAGCATTCATAAAGTTTTACCTAGGGCACCCCCAAATTTCCCAGCTTTAAAGAATCATTGTAGACTAAGAGTAAATCTCTCCTTAGCCCAGTGGAAATGGTCCCTTAGTATCTTTCTCCCTGGTGTTGGAGCATTAGAAGCATTAACACAAGTTAGAGAGTTAGAAAACATTACTGCTCATGCTCTTAATATTGAAGGCATAGGCCTTTTAAATGAAAAAAAAAAAAAACCAAAACACCCAAATATACAAAAGCAGTGTTACAAAACCATATGGCTTTAGATATGCTCACTGCCACTTAAGGTGATACTTGGCCATGGTTGGTACTGTTTGCTGCTCAAATATACCTGAGGAACATACAAATGTCACCAATGCCTTGGGACAATTGCAAAAGTCTATAAATCATATAAAAAGTTAGAGTTTGTAGACTCCTCTTCCTCTTAGCTCACTTACCCTTTCATTGGAGTTATACTCTTCTTATTGGCAGACTGACAGTATTATCTGTGTGTTTTGTTGCTGTTTATGCTGTAGTTGTGGCCTCATTTCCCAATATCACAGGCTGTAAACCTGAATGTCCCATTCCCATACTCAGGGATTTAAGCAGAAGAGGTGGTAGAGATATTGTAAGAGTTGTGGGATGTGGTGGATTGTAACATAATAATGTCTTTGCATTTTCCAAAATCTTCTGTTTCAGTTTGCCAAAGCTAATGGAATGCAATATACCAGAAATGGGTGTCTTTTGCAATGGGGATTTATTAGTTTACAAATTTATAGTTCTAAGGCCATGAAGATGTCCAAATTAAGACATCATTAGGAGGATACCATCTCTGAAGAAAGGCTGATAGCATCAGGAGTTTGTCTGTCACATGGGAAGGCATATGGTTAGTATGCTCGTTTGAAAGGAAGTATGCCCCCTAAGAAAAGCCATGTTTTAATATAATCCCATTTCATAAAGGTAGAATAATCCCTATTCAATACTGTATGTTTGAAACTGTAATCAGATCATCTCCCTGGATGATGTGATTTAGTCAAGAGTGGTTTTTAAATGGGATTAGGTGATGATATGTCTCCACCCATTTGGGTGGGTCTTGATTGGTTTATTGTCATCCTATAAAAGGGGAAATGTTTTGGAGAAAGAGATTCAGAGAGAACAGCACCACGAAGCAGAGTCCACCAGCCAGGGTCCTTTGGAGATGAAGAAGGAAAACGCATCCCAGGGAGCTTCATGAAACAGGAAGCCAGGAGACAAATCTAGCAGATGACGCCATGTTCACCATGTGCCCTTCCAGCTGAGAGAGAAGCCCTGACTGTGTTCTCCATGTGCCTTCTCACTTGAGAGAGAAACCCTGAACTTTATCGGCCTTCTTGAACCAAGGTATCTTACCTTGGATGGATACCTTTGATTGGACATTTCTATAGAATTGTTTTAATTGGGGTATTTTCTCGACCTTAGAACTATAAATTAGCATCTGATTAAATTCCCCTATTTAAAAAGCCATTCCGTTTCTGGTATATTGCATTCCGGCAGCTAGCAAACTAGAACAGTCAATGTTTGCTAATTCTTCTCCTGGTTTTCATTGCTTTCAGATTCTGGCTCTTTCAGTTTCTGTAGGTCTTTTCTTGCTTCTCCAGGCATTTCTCTTTAAGCTCCCTCTTGGTGTTTCTGTCCTTTATCCTCTCATAAAGGACTCTAGTAAAGGATTAAGATCCACTTTAAATTAGGTTGGTCACACCTCAATTCAAACAACTTAATCAAAATGTCCCACCCTAGGTCTGCACTTACTGTGATGGATTAAAAGAACACAGACTTTTCTGGGGTACATAACAGCTCCAAACCACAACATTCTCCAACTGTTCGCACTTTGTCAACAATTATGCATATTCCTGCATATGCTTTCCTATCTCTGTGCCCTTAATATCTTTTCCCAAGGTAAACTTTGTGGAAGTAGTACCCAGAGAGACAAATGTTAAGAAACAGCTAACTTTGTTAGCAGTTATGTGCATGTATGTTCTTGGCTTTGTGCCTTCTTTGTCCATGCCTTCTATAAAAACTTACCTTCCCCACTGATCTGTGTGGACTATCATGACAAGGAATTGCTGTTTCTCCATCCAGTTCCAAGGATGAGGATTCTTGTCCTTGCCAAGAATGAGGATATAAGCCTCAAATAAATGCTCTATCATAATCACCAAGGTGGACTTGTCTGAATCATTCTTTGGTCTGTCATACCCCCTGCAGAAGGCTGTCCTTGTACATAGTCCCTCATCTTACTCTTTAAATGATTTTTAAAATGTTTCCCCATTTTGTTTCTTTTTAAACATTGCTTATACAAATCCTGTTTTTCAGCTGACTTATTTTACTTTTGTAAATTACTTGAAAAATTTTTTTGGCCTGGAATCCTCAAGAAACATTTAATTGAATTCTAATATTTTAATGGTATATGTTCTTGTCATTGATAGTTCTGGATTTCTATCCACTGGCAGCTGTTGGGCCCTTTCAATAAGTAATTACAGGTCTCTTTTACTTTCTGAAAAGTTTTCTTGGATTATAGTTTTAAATATTCTGTTCCATTAGTTGGTTTTTCTTTTTCAATGAGATCAGTAACATGAATTCTATTCCTTCTTTACCTGTCATCCACTTCCATTATTTTCTGTCATACCTTTATTAATAGTTTCTTCATTACATTTCCATTCTCTTGCTTGTTTTCCATATGCTTCTCTATTATAACACTCAGTTTTATTTTAGTTCACTCACCTTAGGGTAAACCTGTGTATCTTGTTCTGCATTTCATTTTTTTTTGTTTCATTTTATGAATTGTATCTCTTTTCATTCGTGTTTTTAAACTACCTTTTCTGTTTCAGCTTTTCAATTCTTAAATTAAGGTGATTTTTCATAAACTTCCAGGCTTGGTTGTATATAATTAATTCCAATTTAAGTTCCGTTTTAGAGTTTCCCTCTGCTTCTGTAATGACTTTTCAGGATAAATTTAGCAGAGTTGATGTATATTGGATTTCATTTTCTGATTTTCATCAATAACTCTGCTGGAAAAGTTAATCCTTTTCTTATTTATTTTGTGTGGACATAGGGTGCTTTACATTATTCCTAATTTAAAGAAGACTCTTCTCTGAATGTAATAAAGTCCAGATACTTTGGCAAACTTCAGTAGGCTTGTAGTGATGATGAAATGGATTGTTTGCCTTCCAATTTACTTTATGCTTTTTTGTTTTTTAAGGTTGTAGATTTTTTTGTATGCTGCATGGTGGGGGTCACATTTCATTATTTTTCGATGTGAGTATCCTCTTATTGCAGCATTGTTTGTTGAATTTTTGTTTCTTTAGTTTTCTGTTTGTTTGTTTATTTGTTTTTTGGGTAAGTGCATGGGTCAGGAATTGGGCCCGAGTTTCATGCATGGCAGGCAGGAATTTTACCACTGAACTACCCTTGTACCCCCCAGGTTGTAGATTTTTATTTTCCTTTTTTTTTCCCCATTCATTACCCAATTTTAAAAGAGTACTTCTCTCTTTTTTATATACACTTTTTCTTCCCTAGAAGGTATGAATTTAAACAGATGCCCTACAAACCAGGCATATTTTCAAATTCTTCCACTATCATCTATTTATCTATACTCTTATACATAAAGATATGTTTTAAAGTATTATTTAGACACAAGGTGGAATTAGGTTTTCTGTCAGTGCTCCTGGGTAAACCTTAAGCTTTTAGTGAGACATGGTTTCTTTTCCCTGAAGTTTTTCTTTGATTGTTCTGCCTTTATTCTCCACAAAATTTTGCAGCAGTAAGGGGTTAGGAGTATGAGAGCCCTTGTGTTGGATTTGCTAATTTGTTTTGTTTTTTTTTTTGACCTTGGTCTTACTCTGTCTTTTTGTGGTTGTTGTGGGTAAGGATTTCATGTAGCTTTGTTTTTCTATTCTTGTTGTTCAGTATTGCTTCTGCACAAAATATCAGAAGACAGGTTTTAAGGTTGCAATTATTTTCTTCAATTATTCATATGTCTATTACATAATTTAATAGAGTACACCATTGAGAACATATGGGCCTAGAGGATTCTTTATGGCCAGTTTTTAAATTATGAATGCAAAAAATAATTTATTCTAATTTCTTATATTTGATTTTGCTAATATATGTATTTCAAGGAAATTTTCAATTTCATCAATGTTGTGGAATTTATTAAATGCCCTTATAATTTGGGGGTTCATTTAAAGTCTTTCATTATTATACTAGTAATTTGTGTGGTTTATATTATATTCTTCATTACTCTATCATTTATCGAATTTATCTGTTCAATATACTGACTGCATTTCATGATGTTTTGAATTTGTTTTCCATTTCTGTGTCATAGATTCCACTCTATTTTTCCTTCCTTCTCTTTACTGTGGATTCATTTGGCTCTGCACACTGGCTTTTTAAAGAAAAAGTTTAGATCAATGATTTTAAACATACTTCTGTAATATAAGCTATAGGTATATAAGCCTTCTAATTAAAGCTTTGTAGTATTTACATATTTAGTATATCACATTATCTTGCTAATCAGTTCGAATTATTTCAGTATTTTCTAATTGATTATGTGATTTCTTCCTGGATCAATAGGTGATTTAACAGTGAGTTATTTCTTGGTCTAAGAAAGTCTCTTTGTAGCAGTGGGTCCAAGTTTCTCCTCCAATTCCCAGAGACATCAGAGAAGCTCCAGGCACTAGTAGAGTAATTCCATCAAATCCCTCCTACCATGATACATGTCCAGTTGACTAACACTGTGGAATCATATTTTGACAACACAGTATCATTTCTTCCTTTTTATCCTCTTCCAGGAACTTGGTTATTTTGAACATCTTGCTTGCAGGTTTTAGATTCATATTTAGCCAATGAGAAGGGTTTGTGAGAAATGTGAAAGGTGTAAGAAATCAAACCATATTTTGGCTGTGGCAATACTGGAGAGATTAATGTATTTTGTTAGGTGTAAGGTTTTGCATCATCCTCTTGACATTTCCCTAGGAAGCATTCGCCTTAGGAAAACATGAATCATCTGATTAAATGTTACCATTCCCCATGGCTCCTGCAATTTCCTCTCTAAAGTCTAGCAGAAAATGTGAGGAGCAGTGAAGGTATTCTACATCCTTAAATCCTGCACTTCCAATGACTATTAAGTACTATTTGCTGCTTGCAGTACCTAGACTGCTTTTGGATTTTCTGAAAAAATAAAACAAAACAAAATGAACAAGCAAACAAAAAAACAGTATTGACTACACTAATAATGGAGTTTTACACACTATATTTCTCAAGATGGGTATATCCATAAATAATGTGCACATTAATATGCCCTTTTTTATTTTGAGTTAAATTGTTAATAAGTTTGATATTTTCGTGTGATTTACTTATCAAGGTTGACAATGTAAAAACTTAGCCATAGGGAGATTTATCAAAGAATGTTATTACCCTGCTCCTGAGCCACATTTCTTTCAGAACAATTCTACACATCAAACACCACTGGCCTAGACATGGGTGAAGAGGAAGTCTTATATTGATGGCCCTTGTAGAGTTGTGTTTTCTACCCTCCTTCCTCCTCACTGTTTTAGCTTACTAGAGTCTCCTTTATTCTTTCAATTTCCTAGTGGAAGATTTTGAAAGTATACCCATAGACAGCTGAATAATAGCAGAAGGGGACACATGTGCAAATGGCAGATGTTTTTTAGGCTTGGAAATCAGATCGGTGAATTGTTCTTGATGCATAAAGAGAAATAGTTTCTCTCTTCCTTGAGAGGCATATAGGCTCCAAGTTTTCCTGTTTAAATGAACAGTTAATTATCATAATGGAGTTGCTTTTCACCAACATTGGCTATATCCCAGTTTGGGAACCTGGACATATTATGACCCCAAAGGTACATGTACAGTTTATCAAGCCCCTGCACCAATGGTATGAACACAGTATCACTTATTAAATCTGTTATTTCTAACATATGGTTTCAATGGAGTTTTCCACTCTGTGTAAAAATGTCAGCCTGTGCTATATTATCAGAGTTTATTAGGCAATTTTAACTGCCCAATTCAATTCTTTCCATCAGAGGTTTCACGATAGTATAATTCTCCATGTACACATGCGAATATGAATGTAAGGTGAGACACATTGGGGTCATATTCCACTACTTTCCACTGCTCCTGAATTACTCTTTTCTTCTGAACTGGGCTCTGGAAATGATTTGATCTAGTGACACTTGGACAAAATGTAATCATGTTAGATATAGAGAATCTAGATAGAGATAAATATGTAGACATGAATAGGCATACTTTATCACAGTCTCCTAAATATCAGATATTAAAATAACAGAACATGTTAGCAAAGATTTGCCAGCCATATTCTTTATTTGCCATTCATTCCTTTTTTAAATATGCAAGTCCTTACTGTTGCCAGACTTTGTCATAGGTACTGAACCATGTGAATACTCTCAATGATATTGTGCTGTTAATATTATTTTACCTATTTTTCATAGCACAGGATATAATAATTAGAAAAATTGGAGAAAATTCTATTTAACCAGAGATACTCATGGGATAAAATATTTTCTAAGCTGAGAAAATTAAACAACTTCTAATGCTTTATGGCCAGCAAATGTCCTTAATTAATCTTATGACCTGGATTTTAAAGTTAACTAATATGTATTTATACTGTTTTAAGTACTGTTTGGCAACATATCTTAGAAAACAATGTCTGTAGTTTCAACATATTGATATTTCAAAATGGCTATGAATTTATCAATCCTTTGAGCAAAAAATTGTCATTTCTTGAAGGTCAAACTCACATAAAATTTCAAGTCAAGGAGGGACATCTTTGAAATATGGCAGAATAGAGAACTCCAGGTTTCAGGCCTTCCACCAAATCAACTATTAAACAGGCAGGGACTCTGAAGGTCATTTTGAAACTCCTGAGGCCAGAAAAAAACATTAAAGCATCCAAGGAAGAGTGGAAGATAGAGGCAGGTAGATTATAGTAAAGAACTATAAATTGCACTCTTTGCTGGAGGTGGCTACTGGTGCCCATCCTCCACTCTCACTGCAGGCTTCCATGGGGACCAGTCCCAGGCAAACTGCTGATGACAACAAGGGACATAAAAATCATCTTCCCTAATAAAAGGGATAAGCATGGCTGATTGGTGATCACGGATTTTGATTAGTGAGTTCAGCTCACTGGTTCCTGGTTCTACGGGCAATTATTGTTTCGACCTTCTCCAGGCAGGGTGACAGTGGTGGAGCTTTAAAGATGCAGCACTTCCTCCATGTTGTATGGGACAGGCAGCTGAAGGGCTTCATTTGCTGAGCTGGCCAGGAAAGCTCAGCTTTGGAGAACCATCCAAGAGACTTTTGGGGCCTTTCCTGATCCCCTTCCCAGGGCATCTTGGCATCAATCTTCACACCCATCTTAGGTCCGAGGCTCTGCTTTGTCTGGGAAACATTGTATTGGATTTTTTTTCTCTGGGGTGAACTTCCTCCCAGAATGTCTCTTCCAGGCAAAAGCAGAGAAATACAGCAAAAAGTGTGCAAAAAACTATAGAGGCAGACAGTCTGGGACAAACGCCTGCAGCAGCAAACACGCAGGAAGGGGGTTTTGTCACCTGGGAAACAAAACACCCATAAAAAGGAGAGCTCTGAAACAACCAGAAAGCAAATGCCCAGGACAAGACAGACACCCGGAAAGAGAGGTCCATTTGTCTTAGGCATACTGCCTGACAGGAGGACTGAAGCTCAAAAAAATCTGCATCACCAATTGGTTAAAGAATCAAGGTACAGACATCTCAGAGAATAAATCCCAGAATTATCATTTTGAAATTTTGAAATAAACAGCATGGAACAAAAGAGTACAAAGCAAACAAAGAACCAGGAATTAATGGCCATGCCAAAGGAAGAAGATAAAAATCTGAAAAATATTAACATAGAAGACCAGAATGTAGATGTACCTAACAAGACCTTTTAAATCAAAATGCTCAAGAAGAAGGAGGAAAGTTCAGAGAAAGAACTAAAGAATATCAGGAAAATAATGAAGAACAATATGAGTCTAAGTAAAGAGATACAGATCTTTGAAAGGGAACCAAATAGAACCACTGGAATTGAAAACCATGATAACTGAAATGAAAGCCCAACAGGGTTTCAAGAGCAGATTGGAGCTGGCAGAAGAAATAATGAGTAAACTCAAAGACAATGTACTTGAAATGAGTCAGGTTGAGTAGGAAAAAATAAGACTGAAAAAAGGCTGACAGCTATAGGACACCACCATGCACACCAATATATGCATTATGGGAGACCCAGAACTACAAGAGAGAAAGGGACAGAAGGAATAAAGAAATAATGACAAAGAACTTCCCATACTCAGCAAAAGATGTGGATATATACATCCAAGAATCTCAGAACACACCGAAGAGGATAAACATGGAGAAAACTACACCCCATCATATACTGATTACACTATCAAATGCAGAGGACAAAGAGACAGATCTGAAAGCTACAAGAGAAAAGCAATGTGTATAAGGAAGTCCCAATTAGATTGAGTGCCGATTTCTCATTAGAAACCATGGAGGTAAGAAGGCCATGGGTTGAAATACTTAAAGTGCTGAAGGAAAATGAATGCTAGCCAAGAATATGATATCCAGTGAGACTGTCTTTCAAAAATGAGAGTGAGATTAAGCCATTCTAAGATAAGATAAAGCTCAGGGAATTCTCCATAGGACTGGCCCTACAAGCAATACTAAAGAGAATGCTCAAAAGAAAGGAACTAGACAGTGGTTCAAAGTAGCATAAAGAATAAAGAACTGGGTGGGCCACGGTGGCTCAGCAGGCAAGAATGCTTGCCTGCCATGGCCAAGGACCCGGGTTCGGTTCCCGGTGCCTGCCCATGTAAAAAAAAAAGAATAAAGAACTGTGGCAAAAGTAATCATTTGGGTAGTTATAAATGCCAATATTATTGTATTGTCTTGTTTGACATATAACTCTAGTTTTTACTTCTTATAGGTGCTAAAATGCAAATGCATACAAAGTCATGATAAATCTAGTTTTTTTGACATACAAATTACGAAAATATAAGAGGTAACAAGTACAAAAATATGGTGGGGTGGACAGAGGGTGTACGAAAAGTATGTTGAAGTTAAGTTGGTATCAAAACAAATACGATTGTTATATAAAATTTTAACCCGGTGGTAACCACAAGGAAAATATGTGCAACACTCAACATGTTGAGTTCAACATTAAAAATCAAATATACAAGTAGGCATTAATGGATGCAAGCGACAAGATAGGAATAAAGCTTTTATAAGTTAAATAGCAAAAAAGGCAGAAGAAAGTCCTGTATTGCCAGTAGGGAATTTAGATGTAAATGAATTAAAATCTATGGCAAAAAGTCAGAGGTTGGAAGAATGACTAAATATGCATGCCCAGTTTCTGTTAAAAAAAAAAAAGTAGCCTTTTCTTCATCTGTGAAATGAGGAGACTAATACTTGTCTCTAAAGTTGATGAGAAAAGAACAAAGGTTAGGAGAGTTCAAGGAGACCATATATGTAAAGCACCTACTGTAAAAGTTAATTTAATCCCTTCCTAACACCCTTTAACCCTCCATGGGTTTGCCTTCACCTGGAAATTTGGGCTAAAAGTTAAAAGAAATTCTTATAACTCTTTCATGATTCTTAATCATCCTTTTTGGTGTTTCTCATAGTTAAGGTATAAACTACAATAAATAGGTAGATCAAGTGCTTAAAAATATTTAAATTTTTTATGAAACTTGAAAAAAAAATCTCTTCAAATTTAGTTGAGCTTCCCTAAATAGAAACAGTTGTCTCTTTTCCATATTAATAATCAGTTTCAATTTGACTCTTATCCACTTAGCACAATGCAAATCTCATCCGCAGCATATTAGAATCAACGGACACCAGAGCTAGAAGTGACCTTAGAGAATATATAATTCATCCCCCTCATTTTACAGGTGAGGCAAACTGAAGCACAAGGTGAAATGATTTGTTCAGAGCTATATAGCTAGTTAGTGGCTGAGCCAGGACTGGGACATAATTTGAGGTGAAACTTTGCCAAGCTACCTCTCCTGGGAGGTGTTGATTATTTATTTTTTCAACTCCTCTTTCTACTATATCATAACTTTCACTGCATATTAAATGACACTTCAATACAGTAGGACAATCAGATATATTATACAATACGACATTAAGGTTTGTGTGGTGAGATTCTATTTTAAAGTCTAATGTTTTTGGGTGTGCATATAGATTTTTCAGCAGTTACTACATTTTTAGGTATCATTAATGTAACATTTAAAATTACTATATAGTTTATCATTTTTTCTCTACTTAGTAATAAATTTGCATTTTGGACTTGGTATCATTTCTATTAGAAGATTTTGCATTTTTTTTTCATTATTGGCATATTGTATCTAACCAATCTGGCAGAATCACTGATTCTTTTGTCATTGTATTAGTGTTGTGAATAATCATGTGAAATGTTTTGAGATAAGAGTGCTATATTTATGAAGATAATTTTTGGCTTTTTTCACTTAATAAGAGTCTTTCCATCCATATGGAAAACTAAGAAAATTGCTTTCTACTGTATAACCTGGAAGTCATATTAAATTAAAGCTTATTTTTCTGTGAAAAAAATATGCATGAACAAAATACGCATTTGCAAGGTCAAATATGCTTTTGAACTTAAAGTCAAAGATACAAGTAGGTTGAGGGTGAAAGGATAAAAAAGTATATATACCATGCAGGGAGTCCTAAAGAGAGGTGGGGTGGCTATAGTGATATTGCATAAAATAGACTTTAAGTAAAAACGTTATGAAAGGGGTGCGAGAGTGCTTCAGTGGTAGAACTCCTGCTTGCCATGCAGGAGACCTGGGTTCAATTCCTGGCCCATGCACTTCCCCCAAGCAAACAAATGAAAAACCAAACAAAAGCAGGAAATTCACAAATAGTGCTGCAATAAGGGAATACTCACATGGAAAATGAATGAAATGTGACTCCCACAATATAGCATACAAAGGAAAAAAAATATTATAAGGGACATAAGTGAGCATCATATACTGATACAGAAGACAATTCAACAGGAAGATATTAGTAATTATAAATATATATTGCACCTAACAGCAGAGTCTCAAAATATAGGAAGCAAATATCAACAGATTTGAGGGAAGAAATTGATTGATGGATATACATTAATAGTAGGGAACTTTAATATAATGCTCTCAATAATGGATAGAACATCCAGTCAGAAGATCAATAAGGAAGTTCAAGAATTGCATTATATACTAACCAACTAGACCTAACAGGTATCTACAGAACACTTCAGCAAATAACAATAAAATGCACATTCTTCTTTTTTTTTTTTAATTTGCATATGGGCAGGAGGCACCAGGGATCGAACTCCAGACCTCCAGCA
>PVIY010019964.1:0-45027 GCA_004026745.1 Myrmecophaga tridactyla
GACTCTGTGGTTCTTTCGTCCTCCTGTTGTGGTTCTGTGGCTCTCTTCTCATTCTCAAAAAAGGAACTCTCTCCAAAATGTCTCCTCTTTTATAAGATTCCAGTAAACTAATCAAGACCCACGAAGAATGGGTGGAGACATGTCTCTATCTAGTCAAGCGTAGTACCCAGAATTGATTGAGTCACACATCCACGGGGGTAACCTAATCAAGTTTCTAACCTATCTTGCTAAATAGGGATTAGGAGAAACCATTGTTCCCATCAGATTAGGATTAAAACACGGCTTTTCTATAGTACATAAATCCTTTCAAACCAGCATACCTGTTTATTTCTTTACTGCCATAGTAATTTGGTTTTAGAAGGGAGTAGAGATAAATGTGTGTTCCATCTACCATGTTTAACTAGAAATAATTCATCTGCTGTGTCCCCCTAGAAAATTTAAATATTATAAAAAAAAATATATATATATATATAAATAATTCTGTAGGAACAAATCATTGTTTAATGTGAGCTATACATTAAATTCCTGTTTTTTTATATCAAGACAATATTTTCACCTCACTCAAAAACTGGAATTATATTACCTAGTATGCTGTTTTGAATCTGTGGTGGACCCCAGAAAAGCCATGTCCTTTCATCCTCATTCAGTATTCCTGGATAGGAGCATTTTGATTGTTCCCATGGAGATGTGACCCACCCAATTGTGGGTGGTAACTTTTTTTGTTGCTGTTGTTCAAGTTTTTATTTTAACAGTTATTTTGCCAACCACAAAGCACCCAAAGGAAACTGCTGCTGACTCTGTAAATAACCTGAGCCATAGGTGTGGTACCCGCTGGAACCCATTGTGTTCACTGTCCTTCTCACTATCTCTTCAATCATCAGTGAGTTCCTCTCAAGTCCAAGCTCCCCTCTTCTTGGGTCCAAGCTCTCCAGTCTCACTGAGTTCCTGCCCAGGAGTTAACAGGCCAAATTATTCTTGGCAAGAAGGTTGCTTAAGGGACCTGAGTCTTTACCCTTTGGTTTTGTTCACAGCATTTCAACTGTGGGGCCCATAGTGGTTTTGCTGCTGTTTGTTATGAGATCCCCAAATTAAGACACTCCTCCAGGTAGCATCCCATCATCTTTTATATGTGAGATTTATGGGGCACAGAGTTATGCCTACTTAACTAAATGGCAGAACATCACTAAGAATAATTTAGAATTAAATGGCCCTAAGGGAAATTTTACCCATCTTACAGGTGCCCTTTAAAGGGGGGCTCCTGTATTAGGCCAAATAGGATGCCTAATTTTTTTTTTAATTTTTTACTTTATTTTCTAAATACCAAAAAACATGTGAGAAACACAAACATTCCTCTTTTGATCATTCCATTCTACATATATAATCAGTAATTCACAATATCATCACATAGTTGCATATTCATCATCATGATCATCTCTTGGAACATTTGCAACTATTCAGAAAAAGAAATAAAACGAAAACAGAAAAAAAAAATTTATATATACCATACCCCTTACTCCTCCCTTTCATTGATCACTAGCATTTCAAACTAAACTTATTTTAACATTTGTTCCCCCCTAGTATTTATTTTTATTCCATATGTTCTACTCGTCTGTTGACAAGGTAGATAAAAGGAGCATTAGACACAAGGTTTTCACAATCATACAGTCCCACTGTGAAAGCTATATCATTATTCAATCATCATCAAGAAACATGGCTACTGGAACACAGCTCTACACTTTCAGGCAGTTCCCTCCAGCCACTCCATTACATCTTGAGTAACAAGGTGATATCTACTTAATGCCTAAGAATAACCTCCAGGATAACCTCTCGACTGTTTGGAATCTCTCAGCCTTTGACACTTTGTCTCATTTCACTCTTCCCCTTTTGGTCGAAAAGTTTTCTCAATCCCTTGATGCTGAGTCTCAGCTCATTCTAGGATTTCTGTCCCATGTTGCCAGGAAGGTCCACACCCTGGGAGTCATGTCCCACATAGACAGGGGAAGGGTGGTGAGTTTGCTTGCTGTGTTGGCTGGAGAGAGAGAGGCCACATCTGAGCAACAAAAGAGGCTCTCTTGGGGGTGACTCTTAGGCCTAATTTTAAGTAGGCTTGACTTGGGGTTAAGTTTCACATGAACAAACCCCAAGACTGGGGTCTCAGCCTACAGCTTTGGTTGTCCACACTGCTTGTGTGAATTTCAAGAATTCAACTTGGGGAAGTTGAATTTTCCCCTGTTCTCACCATTCCCCGAAGGAGACTTTGCAAATACTGTTCCACTGACTGATCAAATCAATATGGGTTTCATTGGGGCATCACTCTGGACAAACCAACAAAATCTCATGTCCTACCCAAGGTTCCATGTACTTATGGTGTTCAATTAAGCTGTCTACATAAGTTATATTAGGAAATGCACTAGTCCCAATACAAATTTTGTACCAAATAAACATTTTTTGCTTTATTCTCACACATAAGTTGAAATTTTTAAATATTAATTACCATCTATTTTCAGCACGCTGCAGTAATGACATTCCTTTGTTCTTCCTCATGTAAAAACATTTTTAAAATTTGTACATTTAATCACTATCATTATACACTCTAGGCATTCCTAGATTATACTATCTCAATCTTTATCATCTATCTTTCTTTCTGATTTCATTTATGCTCCCAGCCCTCCTCCCTCTATCATTCTCACATTCAGCTTCATTCAGTGTTTTAACATAATTGTATTAGTGTGGGTGGTAACTTTTGATTTGATGATTTCCATGGAGGTGTGTCTCCACCCATTGAAGGTGAAGTTGTTTACTGGAATCCTTTAAAAGAGGAAACATTTTGGAGAGAGTCCCTTTTGTAGAACCATGAGAAAGCCCGCAGATGCCGCCATGTTTGCCGTGTGCCCTTCCAGCTGAGAGAGAAAAGTTGAATGTCACTGGCCTTCTTGAACCAAGGTATCTTTCCCTGGATGTCTTAGATCGGACATTTCTATAGACTTGTTTTAATTGGGACATTTTCTCGGCCTTAGAACTGTAAACTAGCAACTTATTAAATTCCCCTTTTAAAAGCCATTCTTTTTCTGGTATGTTGCATTCTGGCAGCCAGCAAACTAGAACACCTAGTAATGATGGAATGAATCTTGACATATTCTATAATTACTAGCCTTTAAATAATCTGAATATTTCTGAAAAAATCCACTCTGGAATGCCTACTGGAGTGATCTGCTCAAAGTTCATAATGTCTAAGCTGCCTACTGTGACAAGAGAATAAAAATTGACCCTTAAAAGATCATTCATCCTCTTTTGTTGCTCAGCTGAGGCCTCTCTCTCTCTAAGCCAACCTGACAGGTGAACTTACTGCCCTTCCCCTTGTGGGACATGACTCCCAGGGTGAAAATCTCCCTGGCAACGTGGAACAGAACTCCTGGGATGAGTTGGCACCTGGCATCATGGGATTGAGAAAATCTTCTTGACCAAAAGGGGAAAGGGAGAAATGAGACAAAATAAAGTTTAAGTGGGTGAGAGACTTCAGAGTCAAAAAATTATCCTGGAGGTTATTCTTATGCATTATATAGATATCTGTTTAGTTTATGGTACAATACAGTGGGTAGATGGAAGTACCTGAAACTGTTGAACTGTGTTCCAGTAGCCTTGATTCTTGAAGACGACTGTATAACTATGTAGCTTTTACAATATGGCCATGTGACTATGAAAACCTTGTGTCTGATGCTCCTTTTATCCAGGGTATACATAGATGAGTAAAAAAATAAGGAAAATAAATAAATAATAGGGGGCATAAGGTGTAAAAAAATTTGGGGTAGGTTGAAATATTGCTGGTCAATGAGAGGGAGGGATGAGGGGTGTGGTATGTATGAGTTTTTTCTTTTCTTTTTATTTCATTTTCTGGACTGGTGCAAATGTTCTAAAAATGATCATGATGATGACTACACAACCATGTGACAATATTGTGAACCACTGATTGTATGCTCTGAATGAACTGTTTGGTGTGTGAAGATATTTCAATAAATTTTAAAAAAAGATAATACATGAGAAAATCCCAAAATTTTGAAGTTTGAATTGCTTTTTAACAACATCATTATTACTTCTTTTAGTTTCTAACATCCCATTTTAAGGTTAAGAACAATTGCCAGACTAAAAATGGTGAACACAGTCTGGTATAGGTTATAATTTACATATTAGATGCATAGCATTTTTCCCTCTGAAAAACGAACCCAAGATGTAGATGGGATGCTGTATTAGTCAGGGTTCTCTAGAGAAACAGGACCAACAGGAGAGATCTGTGAATATGGGATTTATAAAGGTGTCTCACAGCCATGGGAATGGAAGAGTCCAATATCCATAGGGCAGGCTGTGAAGTTGGCAGTTCTGATAAAGGGTCTCGATGAACTCCACAGGAGAGACTCACTGGCTGAAGAAGCAGTGAAAAAGTCTCTCTTCTTCCTTAAAAGCCTTCAACTGATTGGGTTATTGCATTTATGGGAGACATACCCTTAACTGATCCCAGATGTAATTAGCCACAGCTGCAATCAACTGACTGATTTAATAAACCAGCCTTCCGGTTTCTCAACCAGCCACGAAATATCCTTCCAGCAACAATCAGGCCAGTGCCTGCCTGACCAGACAACTGGGCACATCACCTGGCCAAGCTGACACCAGAATCTAACCATCACAGATGCCATCTAGTTATAGAAATAAAGAGGGGGTAGTGCCTTGTAAGCTTCTGAATTGTATTCAAGAATTTTGTCCTCTTGAGCCATCTATTTCCAAATTCCTGAAAACAACTTTCTGGGTGTTTCTGCTGCCTCCAAGCTCCACCCAGTGGCCACAAGAATTCTGGCCAGGAGACAGCTTGGATGTGGTCCACAGGTCTTGAGAGTTCACAGGGTCCGGCATCTATCAGAGGTGACTAATCACAGTGCCCACTGAGCACACACAATGGGACTTTTCCACAGCAACAATACAGACTCTCCGTTTCATTTGTGATAAAAGAGAACAGAGGGATGGAAACCACTGGCTGTTAACAGATACTAGGTACGTTTCTTAGTGCTAAGTCCAGAGGAACAGAACAAAAAATTCATATAATGCCATCTTTTTGTGGAATGCTACACATGAAAGTCTATCACATGAAATGAGGAGCGAATGAACCTAATTTTCTTTCTAAAGGTGTTAATTCCAGGTAGCAAAGTACAAATAAAAACTTTGAAAGTGGATGCAGTACTCTTGCCGACTTCCTTATTAGAGATTTGCTTTCAAACTACATTGCAGATCTCTAGAATCTACATTAATTCCTTCATTCTGTGTTTGAACTCACAAAATATTACAAAGAGGCAAGAAAGTATGGTCTCACATTTTAACTTACCCATAAATAATCAAAAGTCATGTGAGAATAATGATTACTGAAATTGAGCAACATTTATTTTAAAATATGGGGATGGGGTGGGGAATACAATAAAGGACCTTTCTAAGGAGAGCTGTGTGAGGTAAGTTTTCCACCGCCGCCCCTCATTTTGAAAACTGCCAGGTGTTCTGCCTCTGTTGAAGCATTAGCAATGGACTGAAGGCCCCCAGAGGCTTGGAGCATTTGTAATATTACATGAAATGATGTAATGTACAAACCATGCAGTGGGGATGATTTTTTTAACACTTGGAATTAGGTAACCAGGAAGAGAACAGTGGTTCCCTGACAGCACTTTGAGGCTGTCTTGCCTCCCCTGTCTCTCCCCTGATTAGATTTCTGCTGAATGTGAGGCAGCAGGTTAAGTGTGCAATGAATTTCTCAGCTAGGTTTTAGATAGAACTTCACTCTCTTGTGATTTTGCATTTCTCTTGATACTGAGGTATGTCCGGATACAAGCTAAAGACTGAACCCTGATAGAAAGTCCTGTTTGGTGTCTGGCACTGGCATTATAAAACACCAAAGAGAACTCAGGGAAGCACAGTGGAAGTTGGAAATCATTCCCACCAATGCTCCCATTTTACAGACTGCATTTGTCTGTGGCCACTGGCCACACTATTAGTCATTTGCAGAGCTGGGACTGTCAGCCCTCCTAACTCTGAGTGCAGTGCCCTTTCTTCTATACCATGTTTATTCTAGGTATATTGGCAATATATAAAAACAAATTAGTTTGAGGCTGACAACTATCTGTGATTCCAAGTAATTCTGATGCACGCTAAAGTTTAGAGGGAGGCTGAGTCCACTGCAGAGCATCTTTGCCTCTGAATGTCAGCTTTAACCACCCTATGGTGATAATTAATATACACCAACTCCACCATTTGCTGCAAGTGAGGATAAAAATGCCACAAGAGAGCGGTGCAATAGTGGCTCAGTGGCAGAATTCTCGCCTGCCATGCCAGAGACTCAGGTTCGATTCCTGGAGCCTGGCCATGCCCCAAAAAATAAAAGTCACAGGAAAGGGCTTTTTGAAGGACTCAATCATGTAACTCAAGCGGAAGGATAAGATGTTTTCCAATAATTAACGATACCTGGTGATATAAAATGTTCACAATTGACTTTGGTCACAGAAAACCCGAGCACAGATGGAAGGGAAATATGAATTTCACAAGTACCATCGAAAGCAGTAACAAGATATAAATATGCTCATAGTCGCTGTTTAAATATTTCAGTTCCTATCCATTCAGAATTTCAAAGAGCATTCTATTATAGTTCTTTGTTTCCTTGGAAAGAGGATGGTGAAGGAGGTTCATGGAGCAATAATTTAAAACAGTAAAGATGACCTCATTGATAACATGTAAAACAGACTATAAATACTCTGGTGACCTCACACGTTGATTACCACTTTAAAAATTAGCAAAAAAATCTTCAGAAAACAATTTCTTTTCTTGTGCTGCCATCTAAAAATCTTTGATATAAACATTTCTTTCAAGCTTATAAATTCAGTTATTATGTTAGTTGAAGCCTCTTCGAAGGAACATTTTTGTTACTTCTTTCAAATACTGATTAGATTCACTACTTCTTTGCATCTTCACCAGGGAGTAATCAGAGTTAGAAAGGTGAAGCTAGATTTAAGTGAAGTCTGATTTACTCTCATTTTGCAACTTCAGCCAGAAAGGTACAACCCACTTAAAGTGTGGATATGGATGTGGATGTAGATGAAGAATCACGTAGCTAAAGAACAAAAAACACCCTAAACCCAATTAAAAAACCTCCACTGTCAGAACAGAATTGCTGTAACTATTCCATTCGATCCTTAAATCCCATCTTTTGCTGACTGGACTGGTTTTTATAGCATTTCTCTTGTCTGAGTCACGACAGTATCTATGAGTGAATTCCAAACCTTCCGGTAAGTGTCCAGAATATCCCGAGCAGTGGGTCTTTCTGCGGGATTTTTGCTCTTACACGCCTTATGAATATCAAACAAATGGAATCGGACCATATCACTCCCTTCAACATGCCCCAAAAGAAAACTGGAGACATCAGGAACCTTCCAGATGTCAATCTTCTCGTCATATGAAGGCATGAGGTCATCTTGAAAAGGCAGGTCCTCTCCATAGGGCCACAACTGCTCTGGGGCCACAAAATCCCCATGAAGCTCCCGATGGCCGCACTTCACAAACATCCTAGAACTGTGGTTCACTAGGGGCAAGGCATCCAAGTCATTTGCCACAATGCTGAAGTTGCTTGTCAGCAGATACTGGGAGAGTGTCTTGGGCAGGTCACTGGAGTCGCACATGACTCGCATGCCCAGAGGGCTGCTGTGCAGGTAGCTGATGATGCTGACATAGTCCATAGCCAGCTGCAACCTGTGCTGCCAGGTATTCATATTTTGGTACTTTGAAAGGTTTAGTGTTTCTTCCAAGTTGCTCAAGGAACCTAAGGGGTGATATTCAGTAAGAATAATGTTGTCATCCTCACAATAGCCAAGCAGCATGACAACATGTCTACTTTGCAGAGATTTCAGCATCTGCAGTCCATGGAGGAAATCATCTTTCATCTCTAAACTTGTGAGCCTGGAGAGGGCAACTTTGCGTTCCTTCCACTCGGAAAGAAATACCTGAAAATAAGCCACAGGAGAACATCAAACCTAAAATTTTTACCTAAATTACTGAGCTGAGAAACAACTCAACAAATGTCTTTTTTTTTTTTCTTTTCTTTTTTTTTTTGCCATGGGCAGGCTCTGGGAATTGAACCTGGGTCTCTGGAATGGTAGGCGAGAATTCTGCCACTGAGCCATTGTTGCACCACCCTCAACAAATGTCTTTCAAGTGGTATGGAGGACACAGAAATTCATGAAACACAGACCCACTCCCAGAACTGCTTAGTCTAGAAAAAAAGACTGGCTTATGAACAAACACTCAACACCACTGTGACAAGTGCCACAACAGTGTGCAAAGGCTCAGGGCAGAAGGAAGGAGGGAATAACTCTGGTAGTGGGAAAGGATGTTGGAAGGCTCCTGAGAGTTGAGCTTAAAAAAAGGATCAGGAATTGCAGGTGGAAGTGGAGCATGCTCCCAAGAGAGGGGACAGTATGTATAAAGGCAAATAGACTGCAGGTACCAAATTACTGCAGTACAAAGGGTGGGGAGATGAATGGGGATGGAGGGAATGGAAAAGTGGGAATTATTCTCCCAACTCATAGTCCTTTCAGTAGTCCTGTCTGGCCAGTAAAGAAACCTAATGGAACATGATGAATGACAACTGACTATAGAAAACTGAACAAAGTAGCTCCTCCCTTGTTTGTAGCTGTGCCAAACATTGCTACTTTATTACAAGTCATAAGTACTCACTTAGGCCAATTTCATATTTTATTAGACCTTGCTAATGCCTTCTTCAGTATTTCTTTAGATCCCTCCAGCTAGCCTGAATTTGCATTCATGCCAGGAGGACAACAATGGACATTTACCATGCTAGCACAGGGGTACCTTCACATTTGCCATGAACTGGGGGTATAAGACCTAAAAGTATAGAAACTCCCCTGAAAATGTGACTCTTTCATTACATTGATTATGTCATGCTAACCCATAATTCTTTTCCAGAACTAGAAACTGCTGCTAGCACAGTAGTGACCTACTATTTATAGCCCACAGATGGGCTATAAACTGAGACAAATTACAGGGGCCTAGATGTTCTGTCAAATTTTGGGGTGTTGTCTGGTTGGGTAAGACTAAAACTATACCTTCTGCTGTTGATGACAAAGTACAAAATTATCCCACCCCCTATAGTCCCAAACAATGGCATTCCTGGGTTTATTAAGATATTGGAGACTGTTCATAGTGCACTCAGCAAAAATCATTGTACAAATCTCTGCACACATTGTTCGAAAGGGGAAGACTTGGGAATGGGATATCCCCAGCAGGCTGCCTTTCAAATGGGCTGTAGCACAGGCACAAGCTCTAAGGGGGGCAGATCTAAATATGCCTTGTGAATTGGATGTGGCCAGTATTAATACTGGCTTTAGGGGGGGCTTATGGCAACAGGTAAAATGTGTACGTATTAGATTCTGGTCGCAATTGCAGAAAGGAGCAAGAGTTAAGATACAATCCTTTAGAAAAACAATTGTGTGCAGCCCATAATGCCTTGCTGCAAGTAGAAGGACTAACTCAAAAGTTGTCCAGTGGGCAGGCGATGGTGGCGCAGTGGCAGAGTTCTCGCCTGCCTTGCTGGAGACCCGGGTTCGATTCTTGGTGCCTGCCCATGCAAAAACAAACAAACAAAAAAAACCATTGTCTAGTGACTCTGCAAACCACCATCACCATATAGGGATGGGTGTGTGACACCACAAAAACCCCCATTCCAGGAAGTACTCAGCTTAGCGCAATGACAAAGTGGAAAGCCTATCTCTTGCAGTGTGCTGTTTTCAGGAATAGCCTGTTAAATGCAGAAATGCATGACATCTTGGGACCTGTTTCTTATGTGGAATAACAGTGCTACCGGCTGACCTTCCCGAAGTGGCTGTTCCCATGCCCACAGTGGATGGGAATGGGAGCATACCTGACTCTCCCAGTACACTGATGAGCCAGCATATGGGCAGCCTGCCACTTGAACAGCTGTAGCTGTCCAGCCTAGCACTGACACCATCTGGTAGGTGTCAGAAACTAGGACTATGCAGAACAGCGAGGATGGTCATAGTTCATGAACCCAGTGATGCACTGATCATTTGTACTGACAACTGGGGTGGATGGCTACATGGAAACGAGAGCAATGCATGGTGGTTGGTCACCCTCTGTGGGGAAAAGAGACGTGAGAAGACATCTAGACTGCTTGCCATAAATGCAAGGTAACTGCTTTCCATGTTTCCACCCATAATGCTGATAAATTACCAGGCAACGTCAAGGCAGATGCTCTGGCAAAGATCTGCAGCCTAATACCTGCACTACCTGAGGTTGTCAAGTGGCTGTACCAGAAAACAGGTCATCAAGGACATCAAACTTGTGATGACCAGCACAGCAATTTCAGCTGCCTATAACACAAAAGCAGCTAAAGGAAGTGATAGACGCCTGCCCTTCACACTCACTATGATGGCCCGAGATGCTTCCACATTAACTTGGTCACATCAGCCATGAGCAGCTCCCAGTTACCTGGTGGCAAGTAGACTATATAGGACCTCTTCCTCTGTATAAGGCTATAGAACTGCTGCTGGCCTTCCCAGCAGGAAAGGGCTACAATACAAAGCTTTGGAAAAATTAAGTGCCTTTTTCAGAGTCCCCAACCAAATGGACAGTGATAGGGGAACCCCATTCACTGGACAACTGACTCAAGCCTGAGCAATAGAGCATGATGTTTTGTGGACTTTTCACTTACCCTATAATCCAACCACCGTGGGACTGGTTGAGAAGATGAATGGTCTCTTAAAAGAACAATTAGAGGATGACAGAAGGTCCCTGCAACTGTAGACTCAATGATTGTACCCTGCCTTGACCAACATCAACTCCAGACCCAGGGCAGCTGTCTCGGTACCTGCTGAGATGGTAATGGCTGGACCCACGCAGGCCCTGAGGATACAGGTAAAAAGGCCAGTGGCATTACAGCCACAGGGAGGTAATGAGAACACCTTGCTTTTGTCTGTATCTCAAGCATTAGAAAATGGGGAAAATAAGGTTAATTAGCCCCAGTCCTGGCCTATGCAGCCATGCTGCTTAGGGATCTTAAGTCCATGGGGGATTTGCTGATTAGGGATCTTAATTCCACGGGGGATTGGGATTGCTCACAATTTAAGCACTAGGCCAAAGTTCTCTCATAAAATACTAAAAACTGTTTATGAACCCTGAACTAACCCCCCATACTGCAAGGTACTGTAAGTATGACATCATGGACTCTTATTATGCCTAAGCTAACTGTAGACACCATCCTGGGGACCATGTACCGCCCCAAGGGGAAAAAATTTGGTATGTGAGGCCCCCATAACACGCCTTTTCTACACACCCTTTTATCCACCAATGGAAGCCTAGCATGTATACTGTTAGACTACCAAGATCTGCCTCTTATTGTTCCTCACAAACATCTTTTTTTTTTTTGCCTGTAGTACTATGGGAAATACATTTCTTCGGTGGGCTTCTGCTCTAACCTACGTGCACAATAGGTCTCAGTGCTGCTTATGCACTGAGTTGTCATCGTCCAGTGTCACCGGCCTCCTGTGGACTGTCACTCCTGCCAACCAAATGATATGGGATGCAATGCTGATGTGGCAGAACACCCACTGGTGGCGAGTCGAAAAAATTCTTCTCTTTCTCTCCTCATCACCAGAATTGTATCCTCTAGGGCTGACTCCTATTCCTATATATACTCTCTGGTCCGGAAAAGTCAACAAATTCTGGCCTATACTTGGGTATTCAAGAGTTGATGGCTTAGGATGGCTCACTGCTGAGACTGTCACTGTTGACAAAGTGGTACCTGTCTGCCTGGAGCAAACTGAAGGGTGCAAGGACATGGGGTGGCTGCCTTGTAATTTGACCACCTGCTTGGAAAACAGCAGCCTCTTCCAATGGCAAGGTATAGTAGATATTATGCATGGGGCCTATCCCTCCCCCAAGGGATGGCTCTAGAGCTGTGGGCAAAATGGCTGGCCCTATTTGCCCTATAACTGGATTGGACTATGTACATGGGGACAGTGCTATGTACCTGCTACTCTTTATTACACCTTACAACATAAGCCCAGTTAATTGGGAAGTGGTGAAAACCAGATAGAGAATAAAGTGAACTGCCTGGTGGTTCTACCCTTTAGATAAACTCGTACTAGGCAGAGCTGCCATTGTAACTGAAAAACATGTAGCTGCTTTAGCTAATAACACTGCACAAGCACTTAATGAATCAAAATTAGCCATATCTTTAATTAAAGATAAAATAAGCAACTTAGAAAAATAGTTTTGCAAAATAAGATGGTACTAGATACTCTCACCACCACTTAAGGTGGCACCTGCACTTTAATAAATATCCGATGTTGTGTATATACAGCTGATAACTCACAAAATGTTACACAAGTTTTAAATCACATGGAAAGTTACATATAAAATATTGAGCATCTATTCGATGATCCCCGTTACAATGCTTCAGTTCCTTAATCTGGCCATGGCACCACTGGCTATGTGGATTACTTTCTGCATGTGCCAACTTGTTTGTACTCTGTTGCTGTGGACTGTGGATGCAATATCTGTCCTATGGTCAATGCAAACTGCTGTGCTGGGGTGGATTGTAGGAGTCCAGGGGCCGAACCACTCCCTGAGTCTTTGTGAAACTCTAAAGCACACAGCTGTTTGCATGATCTGAGCCAGTTAATGTTTAAGCTAGTCACTTTACAAAGGTAGAATGCTGTTGCTGTGGACTGTGGATGCAATATCTGTCCTATGGTCAATGCAAACTGCTGTGCTGGGGTGGATTGTAGGAGTCCAGGGGCCGAACCACTCCCTGAGTCTTTGTGAAACTCTAAAGCACACAGCTGTTTGCATGATCTGAGCCAGTTAATGTTTAAGCTAGTCACTTTACAAAGGTAGAATGCACAGATGATTAATGTACACAAGAAACCAGACCCTTCTCAGCATAAAGATGTTAATCTATACCCTACTCCCCCTTCTGGAATCATGTTTACTGTTTTTCACGAGACCCCTCTGCTGTCTTTGTCTTGGCCACTATAACTGGCCCTGTTGATTTCTACCTGACTGTGAAACACTTTCACACTGAGCGCTGAACCTGCTGCTGTTAGACTAGCTTGATTACCTGAATGACTGCCTTCTTTCACTCCTGTAAGTAAATTCCTATAACAAAGGTTCATGTCTCAGTCCGTGTCTAGTACTTTCTTTGGTCACTCGGCTCCAAAGTCCCCTGTGGGCTGGGACAGCAAGGCTAGGGTAAGAGGATGACCACAAGCCCCTCAAATAGCAAAGGCCAGGATGGCTGGAGTGGAATGAACAAAGGGGGATGTGCCGGTCTGAAACTGTTGTGTGCCCCAGAAAAGCCATGTTCTTTAATCTTCATTCAATTTTGCTGGGTGGGGCCTTTCTGATTGTTTCCATGGAGATATGACCCACCCAATTGTGGATGGCAACTTTTGATTAGATGGTGTCCACGGAGACATGTCTTTACCCATTCAAGGTGGGGTTGCTTACTGGAGCGCTTTAAGAGGGAACTATTTTGGAAAAAGCTTCAGTGTGGACAGAACCCACACAGTCAGAGATCTTTGGAGATGCAGAAGGAAAATGCCCCTGGGGAAACCTTAGGAAATGAGGAGAAAAAGCTAGCAGATGTCACCAGGTGCCTTCCCAGCTGAGAGAGAAACCCAGAATTTCATCGGCCCTTTTCTTTGAGGTTAAGGTATCTTTTCCTGGATGCCTTAGTTTAGACATTTCTATGGCCTCAGAACTGTAAATCTGCAACTTAATAAACTGCCTTTTGGGGAGTGCAAAGGTAGTTCAGTAGTAGAATTCTCACCTGCCATGTGGGAGACCTGGGTTTGATTCCCAACCTATGCACTTCTCCCCCCAAAAAACAAACAAACAAACAAAAAATACCAAAAAATTCAACATATGGTGCTGCAATAATGGATATTCACATGGAAAATGAATGAAATGTGATCCCGGCCATACAGCATACAAAAATAAATAAATAAATTCCTTTTTAAAAGTCGTTATATTTCTGGTATATTGCATCCTGGCAGCTTAACTTAACAAACTATAACAGGGGGTGCTGGGGAAATCAATGACACACTCAGTGGCCATCTCTTAGCCCTCACTTATCCTCCTCTTTTTCCCCTCTTGTTTGTGTGTAGATGTTTATGTTTCCCTCTTGCTTGTTTGTGTGCAGATGCTTGGCATGTTTCTATTTCACAAGACACTGCAGGCAACTGGGGAAGACTTTAATTTAAATCTTAACCAGTTCCAGCTGTTGCTAGGGCACAAAGGTTGGGCACTGGTAGAACCACCCCCCACCCCAGATGTATAAAAGCTCAAGATTCAGTCAGGTGCCCCTCATCTACACAGTGAGAGGTGTGCAGAGCTGCTAAGCAGTTGTCCTACCTGGAGGGCCACCCAAGGTGGGATCTTATCCCCTTTTCTGGACATCGCACAGTACAAGCAATAGAGCAGTCATTTGCTGGGAGTTTCTGTTGTGCCTGAACCTATGTTCCCATCACACACAGTGTGCTAGTTTGAAACTGTCATTCAATATTGCTGGGTGGGAGTATTTTACTGTTCCCATGGAGATGTGATCCACACAGTTGTGGGTAGTAACTTTTGATTAGGAGGTTTCCATGGACATGTGTCTTCACCCATTCAAGGTGGTATTGCTTACTGGAGTCCTCTAAGAGGGAACCATTTTGAGAAAAGCTTTAGTGCTGACAGAGCCCCAGAGATCTTTGCAGATGCAGAAGGAAAATGCCCCCGGGGAAGCCTTATAAAACAAGGAGAGAAAGCTAGCAGTGCCATGTGCCCTTCCAGCTGAGAGGTGTCCAGAAGCCAGAAACCCCAGCAGAGATGCCAATCATGCACCTTCCCAGCCAACAGGAGTGTTCTGGATGGCATCAGCCTTTCCTGAATGAAGGTAAACTCTTATTGATGCATTAATTTGGACAGTGTCATGGCCTTAGAACTGTAAACTTGCAACTTAATAAATTCCCTTTTTAAAAGTTCTTCCAAAAAAAGCTATTCTGTTTCTGCTATATTAAATTCTCGTAGCTTTAACAAACTAAAACACATTTTATAGCAACCTGCTCCACAGGGGGTAAAGTAGGAGAGAGGCTGGGGAAAGGATGCAGATCTTGCAGGGCCTTGTAGTCACTGAAAGGACCCAGGCTTCTGCTACAGTGAGGGAGAGAGAGCCACCAGAGGATTCTGAACAGAGACCTGACACTGTTTGACTTATAATTTAAGAGCAGCATTCTGGCTGCTGTGTAATATATTGAAGAGGGAGGGGGCTGCAGAAGCAGAGTGACCACTGTGGAGGCTTTTGAAAAAAATCTAAGTATAGAATGATGGTACCTTGTTGGGGGCTACTGATAGAAGTGTGAGGAATGGCCAAATTCTGGATCTATTCTGAGTGTAGGATGGTATAACTTGCTGATGGATCGAACTTGGATGTGAGAGAAGTCAAGGATCCTCCAAGGTTGATGGCCTGAGCAACTGGACCACTGAAGTTGCCACTAATTGAGATGGGGGGAAATACAAGAAGAACAGGCCTTGAGAGAGAAAATCTGGGACATATTAAGTTTGAGAAACCTTTCAAACATCAAAGAGGAGATGTGAGGTTGGAAATTGAATAGAAAAGTCTGGAGTTCAGGGGACAGTCTCAACTGCAGTTAAGCCATGAGGTCACCCAGTGAGTGAGCACAGGTAGAGAAGAAAGGTTCAGGGTTAAGAGGAATGATGAAGTGGACACAATAAAGGAAAATGAAGAGAAGGCACTGTTATTTCATACTTTTAAATACACAATTCCTGTAACATCGGTCCTCGAGAAAGCCTTAAGCATTAACAATCACATAAGATATTTCTAAATATTACCCCAAATTAGAGGGTTGCAAAGTAACTTAATAGAAAGAATCATGTCCTCGTTTTGGCCGCACATGTACTAAAATTGGAATGATACAGAGAAGATTAGCATGGCTCCTATGAAAGAATGGCATGAAAATCTTGAAAAATGAATCAAATGTATTCTTCAGACAGGATCCAACCCAAATTGTATAGGTGTTTAATATACTATAACTTACTTTAAAGGAAAAAAACTACTCAATGTAAAAACTGATTCTCAACCATGACTTGTGATCTCTTCGAGTCACCGTCTTGGGTTGGGCACACAAGACTTTGTTGGAAACATGGTCAGCATCATATGTGGCCATGCTGCCTCCTGCTCTTCCACATAAAATGAGGTATGATCCAAATTGCTACTCTGGTGTCCACAGCCATACGACTGAACATTCTGGAAGAATGAGTTCTGCTATAACATCTGTTCTTGCTCTTGCTGCCCCAAATCTATATTGTAGAAAATGAGAAGCCTTCCATGACTTAGTTATCACTGCCCTTGAGATGGCTGGGAGTGTATGAATCTGGGTCTTTTAATGCAATCTTGGGTTTAAAAATATAAAAGGGATAGATCTTTGTTATCCCTAAGGAATAAGCCTAGGATGAAGAGAGGAAGAGGTTGGGGAAGGGAACTTTTACTTTGTACTTGACTTCTGTATTAGTCAGGGTTCTCCTGAGAAACAGAACCAACAGAAGAGATCTGTAAATATGAGATTTATGAAGATGTCCCACACAATTCTGGGAATGTGAGAGTCCAAAATCCATAGGGCAGGCTGGCAACAATAAGAAGGAGCTGGCTATGTCAAGAGGTGAGGGAAGAGGATTTCAGGCAGAGAAAAGCAACTACAAAGGCCCCAAGGTGAGAACGGGCTTGATTTGATCAAGGAAGAAAAGAAAGGCCAGAGCGCCTGCAGGGCAGACAACAGGGTCCGTGATGAGTGTGGGGAGCCAGCCAGGGCCCAAACCACCAGGTGTGGTGTTGCACACTGTGTCAGGTGTTCGGACTTTGTCCTCCTGAGAGTAGCAGGAAGCCACCGACAGCGTTTGAAGGAGGAAAGTGGCATGATTTGATACGTGTTTAAAAGGTTATTTTAATGGCTGCATCGTAAATAGCAAAAGTGGAAGCAGGGAGACCTGAGAGAAGGCAAGATACAGTGGTGATTTAATTAGGATATGTCAGAGGAAAGATCTAGCTTGAGACATATTTTAGAAATACAACTGATGAAACTTGCTCCTGGCTTAGTTAGGGCATGAGGAGGGGTGCTGAGAAGAGGAACTGAGGTAACTTCGAGGACTCTGGCTCAAGCTACTGGGTGGGAAGTGGGGCCTTTTACCAAGATAGGGAAGGCTGGTGAAAAACAGCTTCAGAGGGGGAAAACGATCTAGAATTCCAAATTGGACATACTGAGATGCTCAAGGAACCTCCAAGAGAGATAAATAAATCTGTGGCTCAGTGAAGAGGTATATCCTAGAGAGATAACTTGGGAGTCATCAGAATAAAAAAATGAATGTAAACCCATGGAATGGGATAGCTAAGTGTATCTAAGTGTATCTTAAACAAAAGAAGAGAATCTAGGAAGAAACTATGAGGAATTTTAACATTTAGAGCAAGGCTTCTCAGCCTCCACACTGTTGACATTTTGTCCAAATAATTTTTTGTTGAAGGGTGGGAGCTGTCTGCATTGGAGGATGTTTAGCAGTATTGCTGGCCACTGGATGACAGTTGTACGCCACCCCCAGTTGTAACAACTACAAATATGTCTCCAGACATTGCTAAGTGTTTCCCTGAAGAGCAAAAGTTGCCCCTGATTGAGAACCACAAGTTTAGAGACAAAATGGGGGGATGGAAGCCAGCAAAGGAGAGTATTTTGGTTTCCTAATGTTGCTGGGAGGCAATAAACCAGAAATGGATTGCATTTTACAAAGGAGTTACAAATTTACAGTTCAAAGGCCATGAAAATGTCCAATTAAGGCATCAACAAGAGGATTTCGTCACTTAAAAAAGGCTGATCACGTCTGGGTTTCTCTCTCACACGGGAAGGCATGTGGAGATGACTGCAGGCCCTTTGTTCCTGAGTTTTGTTGCTTTCGGCTCCTGATTCCAGTGGCCTCCTCGCTGAGCTTCTGTCTGTCTCCAATCATCTCCAAATGTCACTTGGTTTAATCTCTTTGCTCACTGTATCGGCTCTGAACTCTCTGTGAGCTCTTTTAAGGACTCTAGTAAACTAATTAAGACCCACCTTGAATGGGTGGGATCACATCTCCATGGAAATAACTTAATCAAAACATCCCACCCACAATATGTCTGAACCCACAAGATTGGAATTAAAAAGCATGGCTTTTCTGGGGGTCCATAACAGCTTCAAACCAGCACAGAGAGGAAATTAGGAATGATCAGTGAGAGGAAGAAAGTTAAGAAGATGTGGGATCATGCAAACCAGGTGTGGTAGTTAGATTCAGTTGCCAATTTGGCCAGGTGAAGGCATCTATTTCTGTTGCTGTGGATGTGAGCCAATGGTACGTGAACCTCATCTGTTGCTGATTACATCTGCAGTCGGCTAGGAGGCGTGCCTGCTGCAATGAATGACATTTGACTTAATGGGCTGGGCTACTACTTAAATGAGAGAGCACAACATAGCACAGCCCATGCAGCTTGGCATACCTCACCTCAGCACTTGCAGCTCAGCCCAGGCCTTTGAGATGCAGAAAGGAATCACCCCAGGGAAAGCTGCTGGAACCCAGAGGCCTGGAGAGAAGGCCAACAGAGATCACCCTGGGCCTTCCCACGTTAAGAAAGAACCTCAGATGAAAGTTAGCTGCCTTTCCTCTGAAGAACTAACAAAATAAATCACCTTTTATTAAAAGCCAATCCATCTCTGGTGTGTTGCATTCCAGCAGCTAGCAAACTAGAACACCAGGAGAGCCCAGTATTGCAAGGAGAGAGGAGTTAACTGGATCAAGTGCTACTGAAAAGATGAAGTAAAAGGAACAGAAAACGTGTCCAATCAGGAGTTTGCTGGTGATCTTGATAGGAGAGTTTCGTTGGAATGGTGGTGTTTGGAAGTCAACTTGGAAAAGGTTGAAAGAGTGAATGGGAAAAGAGTTATAGAAGTTTACTGTAAAAGAAAAAGAAAATGGGCAGTAGCTACAGAGGAAATCGAAGGAAGGTGCTTTTCTTTATTTTAAAAGTGTGTGTATTCCAATAGGATGATCTCAGAAAGGGAAAGACCCATGATGCAGAGAGAAGATATGACTGACAAGAGTGAAGTCCTGAGAAGTAAGGATGGGTACCCTAGCTGGTAGCTTTATAGATCAGGTGGTGGTGGGAACAGTGGCTTCTGTTCTTATAATGCATGAAACAAGATCATAAGCTAAGACAGCGGTGGAGGATGTTTGAAGAAATATTTATTTCAGAGAATGGGAAAGAAAACTAAGGGAACAGAGCACAATTTACTGGGCTGTGCTGAGTGAGATCTGAGTTTGTGGACATGCAATGAATTATGAGCGAGTTAGTGTTTTTCTTTTGCTACCTTTCAAGTGAAGATGCCAAGGAGGCAGGCAGTAGGCTTCAACCAAGTTTGAGGATCTCCAACTAGGTGTGATCAAAACCGAGGGGTACAAGGGTGTTGTTGCAAGTGCTTGGCATAAGAGTGATGAGTATAAAAGACCACCAAGTTTTTGCTGCATAAATAGGGGAATGAAGACAGGAGGGAGTGTCAGAAAGTAAAAAATAGTGAGATCAATACACTGGAGGTCTCGATGAGATTGAAGAATTGTTGAAGCAAGGAAGCTAGATGGACAGGAGACAGAAGTCAGGGGCGGTGAGATATCAAGAACTTTGGTTATAGAATTCCTGTGGTTATAGAATTCCTATTTAAAAACATAAGCCTTGGGCGGGCCAGGGTGGCTCAACAGGCAGAGTTCTCACCTGCCATGCCAGAGACCTGGGTTCGATTTCCAGTGCCTACTCATGCAAAAGAAAAGAAAAAAAAAAAAACATAAGCCTCCTACAGCATGGATGAAACTTGAAAAGTTAAACTATGTGAAAGAAGCCAGACACGAAAGACCACATATGGTGTGAATCCATTGATATCAAATGCCCAATACAGGCAAATTCATAGAGATAGAAAGTAAATTAGTGATTGTCTTAGGCCAGGGTTGGGTGAGAAGGGACAGCCAATGAGTACAGGATATCTTTTTGGGAACATGAAAATGTTCTAAAATTGATTGTGAATATACTAAAACCATTGAATTGTATATTTTAAATGGGTGAATTGTATGGTGTATGAATTACATCTTAATAAAGAAGACCAAAGTTGGAGGACCCACACTTCCTGGTTTCAAAACTTATTTCAAAACTACAGTAATCAAAATAGCATCATACTGGCACAAGGATAGACATATAGATCAATGGAATCAAATTGAGAATTCAGAAATAAACCCTCACATCTATGGCCAATTAATTTCTTTTTTTTTTTTTTTTTGTATGCTGCGCAGTGGGGGTCACATTTCATTATTTTTCTACATGAATATCCCATTATTGCAACACCATTTGTTGTTTGTTTTCTTTCTTTTTTTTTTTTTTAAGTGCATGGGCCAGGAATCAAATCTGGGTCTCTCACATGGCAGATGACAATTCGACCAATGAACTGCCCATGAATCCTGGCCAATTGATTTTTTTTTCATTACATAGTTGCATATTCATTATCATGATCATTTCTTAGAACATTTGCATCAATTCAGAAAAAGAAATAAAAAGAAAACAGAAAAAATTTCATATATACCATACCCCTTGCCCCTCCCTTTCATTGATCACTAACATTTCAATCTACTACATTTCTTTTAACATTTATTCCCCCTATTATTTATTTATTTTTAATCTATATATTTTACTCATCTGTTGATAAGGTAGATAAAAGGAGCATCAGACACAAGGTTTTTACAATCACACAGTCACACTGTGAAAGCTATATCATCATACAATCATCTTCAAGAAACATGGCTACCAGAACACAGCTCTACATTTTTAGGCAGTTCCCTTCAGCCTCTCCATTACACCTTAACTAAAAAGGTGGTATCTATATAATATGTAAGAATAACCTCCAGGATAACCTCTCGACTCTGTTTGGAATCTCTCAGTCACTGATACTTCATTTTATCTCATTTCGCTCTTCCCCCTTTGGGTCGAGAAGATTTTCTCAATTCTTTGATGCTCAGTCCCAGCTCATTCTAGGGTTTCTGTTCCACACTGCCAGGAAGGTCCACACCCCTGGGAGTCATGTCCCATGTGAACAGGGGGAGGGCAATGAGTTTGCTTGTTGTGTTGGCTGAGAGAGAGAGCTGGCCAACTGATTTTTGACAAAGGTGCTAAGTCCACTCAATTGGGAAAGAATAATGTCTTCAACAAATGGTACTGGGAAAACTGGACAGCCATATGCAAAAGGCCCCTACCTCACATCATATACAAATCAACTCAAATGGATCAAAGACTTAAATAGAAGAACTAAAACTATAAGAACCCTAGAAGGAAATACAGGGAAGCATCTTCAGAACTTTATTTTAGGAAATAATTTGCTCATCAAAAGTATGAGCAACAAAAGAAACAATAGATAAATGGGACTCCATCAAATTAAAAAACTTCATGCATCAAAGGACTTCATCACAAAAGTAAAACATAACATACAGAATGGGTGAAAAAATTAAGAAACCACATATCTGATAAAGTCTTAATATCTAGAATATATAAAGAAATCCCACAATTCAACAAGAAAAAGATGAACAACCCAATTTTAAAAATGGACAAAAGACTTGAACAGGCATTTCTCCAAAGAGGATATACAAATGGCCAAAAAGAACGTGAAAAGATGTTCAACATCATTAGCCATTAAGGAGCTGCAAATGAAAACCCCAACGAGATACCATTTTACATCACTAGAATGACTATTATTTATTAAAAAAAAAAGTAACAAGTGTTGGAGAGGATGAAGAGAAAAAGGAACACTTTTTTATTGTTGGTGGGAATGTAAACTGCTATAGCCACTGAGGAAAACAGTTTGGCAGTTCCTCAGAAAGTTAAGGACCTGGCAATTCCTCCTCTAGGTATAGACCCAAAAGAAATTAAGTCGATATTCAAACAGATATTTTCACAATGATGTTCCTAGCAGTATTCACAACTGCCAAAAGATGAAAGCAACCCAGGTGCCATCAAAAGATGAACAGATTTTTAAAATGTGATATATACATACAATGGAATATTTAGTAAAAAAATAAGTGCTAGTACATGCAACAGCACAGATGAACCACGAAAACTTCATGTTGAGTAAAGTAAGCCAAACACAAAAGGACAAATATTGCATGAACTCACTAACAGGAAATAATTAGAATAAGTAAATTCATAAAGTCAGAAAACTAAAACCCAGGTTTCCAGGGGCTGGGGTAGGAGCAGAGGGTGGGTAGTTAATGCTTAATTAACAGAATTCCTGTTTGGAATGATGGAAACGTTTCAGTAATGGATGGCGGTGATGGTGGCACAACATTGTGAATGTAATTAATAGCACTAAATTATGTATTTTAAAGTGGTTGTGCCAGTTTGAAAGTATTATGTATCCCAGAAAAGTCATGTTTTAATCCTGATCCAATCTTGTGGGAGCAGCCATTTCTTTTAATCCTGTCCCAGCACTATGAGTTGGAAAACTTTGATTAGATTATCTCCATGGAGGTGTGGCACATCCAATTGTGGGTACAACCTTTGATTAGATGGAGATGTGACTTTACCCATTGTAGGTGGGTATTGATTAGTTTACTAGAATCCTTTAGAAGAGGAAACATTTTGAAGAGTCAGAAACAACAGAGCCAATAGAAACTTCAGAACAGAGCTAACACAGATACTGACAGAGAATACAGACATTTGGAGATGCTTGGAGCCCAGCAGATGTTGCCAGGAGATGTTAAGCAAGCCAGAATCTGGAGAGAGTTAAGGGAAGCCAAGAGATAAGGCCAGCCCTGGAGAAGCAAAGTGAGGAACCCCCACAGGAAGAGAGGCTGAAAGCAACAGCCCAGGAGCAAGGGACCAGCAGCTGCCAGCCATGTGACTTCTCAGCCGACAGAGGTGTTTCTGACCCATTGGCCTTCCTTGAATTAAAGGATCTTACCCAGGATGCCTTAGTTTGGACATTTTTATAGGCTTATAACCGTAAAGTTGAAACTTATTAAATTCCTCTTTTGAAAAGCCTTTCCAGTTCTAGTATATTGCAGTCCGGCAGTGCGCAAAGTAAACCAGTGGTTAAAAGTGGAAATTTTAGAAATGTTACTAGAATAAAATAAAATGTTTTAAAGCTATTGGACTGTACAGCACAGTGAACTCCAAAGTAAACTATGGACTATAGTTAATGGTACTGTTATTATAATATTGTTTCATCAATTGTAACAAAGGTATCATTCTAATAATGCAAAGTTTTAATAGAAAAAACTGTGCTTATGTGAGGTGTGGTATATAGGAACTCTATATTTTCTGCAAACCTACAACTTCTCTAAGAATAACAATTTTTAAAAAATATGCTAGGAGCAATACGACTTACATAAAAATAAAATAGCTGGCCAAAAAGAAAATAGATATATATAATTTGTATCTAATTTTCACATCTCATCATAACATTTTTTTCAGGTTGCTACTTGGGGTTCTTCATTATGCTTATTGGCTACAGAATATTTCATCAAGTGAGTGAACCATAATTTAATTAACCATTCCTCTATAATCAGTTTCTAGTTTTCTATTACTATAAAAACAAAGGAGGGCAGGCCGCAGTGGCTCAGCAGGTAGAGTTCTTGCCTGCCATGCTGGAGACCTGGGTTCAATTCCCAGTGCCTGCTCATGCCAAAAAAAAAAAAAAAGCCTAAAAACCAAAAAAACAACAACAAAGGAAAATACTCCTTTATACATTTAGCTTCTTCCTTCTTTTAGATAATGTATTAGGATAAAATACCAGTTGGGAGATCACTGGGCTAACAGGTAGAGACATTTTATGAGTTAACACCCCCACAGCAATTACACCCTGATGATAATGCAAAGGGAAATCAGTAACTCACTCTCTTCACAGCTCCTTCCCCAACGCGTTTTAACTGCCTCACTTCTGTTCTCAGCTCCTCACAAGACAGCCATGGGGAGCAGTTTTTCATCTGTCCCATTCTGAAGTAACCAAAGGGACAGTGACTGAGGTCCACGGCAGAATGTTGAGGGGAAATAAAAAAGTGATCGAGGCAGAAGTAGAGCAGTGTGTTCATGAATGCCATGGCAAGCAGCAGCACAACCACTGGAGGGACTTCTCGGTAGGGGGATCCTTTTTTACCATTGTGGAATTTCTTTTCCATGTTGGTATCTTCTACAATTTTCTAAAATAGAAAAAGAAACAATACACAATAATAATGTCAGGTTTTTTGTTTTGTTTTGTTTTACACGGGCAGGGCCCGGGAATCGAGCCCAGGTCTCTGGCATGGCAGGTGAGAACTCTGCCACTGAGCCACCGCTGGCTGCCCTAATGTCGGTTTTTATTTCTATTAAGGTGCTTTGATCATGGTGGATTGGAGGTGATCACACCCTCTGATGGCTCTTTAAGGAGGATTGTTTTAGGATCATCATGAATATTAAATAAAATACTGAATATTAGGCTCATACCAACGATCCAAGTTAGCTGTTCTCATAATCATCTTTTATTACAAACTAAGATTTGGATTCATTTAGATTTGATCAGAAGGGAGATGTTTGTGTCTGATTTTGTCTCTCACACAGTTGTTTTCACTGAGTAGATACACAAGAAATATTTTTAATAATGAAAGCAAAATATGTATCTGTTAGTCCAGTAGGGCTAGGGTAGAGAATGGAAAAGGAGAGTAGTGGGAGATTAGCTAGAGTAATAGGTGGGAGCTGCCAGACTGAGGCCTTGTGAAACTGGCTAAGGAGTTAGTATGTTCCTTGAAAGGCATTCAAAAGCTACTAAACATTTTTGCTAAGCAAAGGCTACTCCTCAGCAGGTGTGGAAGTTGGATTTTGGGTGGAAGAGACTGTAGCTGAGAGACTGGTTAGAAGGCTCCGGCAATAATCCAGATTAAGAGCTACTAACACATGAGTAAGAATAATAGTGGTGAGACTGGAGAGAAGATGATTCAACAGGGACATTAGAAATAAATAATCATGGATAAGGCATGAATGCTTCTCAACAATCCAAGTGCATTCTGGCTTCAGTGATGGAGCTGGTCCCAGAGGCCTGCAGCAGCTAGGCACTGCCATGTTAGTTGATGGACGGGGGAGGAGTCAGAGTGGGGAGGACTCCGGGAGGCACCTGAAGAGCAGGTATTTGTCACTGATGATGCTTGGGTAGAGGCTATGAACCAGAACAGAAATGTGTCAGTACCAGGTGCAGAGCTTCAGATAAGGAGTTTCTGGAGATAATAGTTTCCAAGGAAGCAGGTCACTGGGTCTACTTTGCAGTCCAGACCAGATGCCGGCCCCTTTACAAGCAGCCTACTTGGCTTTGGGCTATCAACACATTGCTTTGTTTAAATTTTGCCTGATTCTGCTGTTTTAGTTTGTTAATACTGCCAGAAATGCAATGTACCAGAAATGGGGCTTTTATAAAGGGAATTTATTAAGTTTACAGTTTACAGTTTTTACAAGTAATTTACACGTTTACAGTTCTAAGGCCATAAAAATATCCAAAGGCCAAAAAATATATACAAAGAAAGATTCCTTAACTCAGGAAAGGCGAATCTGGGAAGGCACATGGCTAGTGTCTGCTGTTCCTTTGGCTCCTGGTTTCAAACAGCTTCTCCAGGGGCATATTCTTTCTGCATCTCCTAACATCTCTGTCTGTGTCAGCTCTGGGATTTTTCCAAATGGTTTCTTCTTAAAGGACTCCAGTAACCACCTAATCTAAAGGTCCCGCCCACCACTGCGTGGGCTACAGCTCCATGGTAACAACTCAATAAAAAGATTCCACCCAAACATTAAGTCTGCCCTCACAAGATTGGACTAGGAAAAAGAACATGACTTTTCTGAGGTACACAACAGCCTCAAATCAGCACACCTACTCTTCTCTAAAATTCTTTAAGTCTTTTACTTCAGTTGAGACACCCCAGAGGTCCACTGGTGTGTGGTTCTCCTCATTGCAACCAGTCAATAACCTGGCAATAAACCTAATAGGTTCGTTATGTGTGGTGAGACTAGATTAGGATACCTTCTCTCTTCAAATCTATATCACTTCTCCCCTATTCTTATTCTCAAAATGATGATCTTGTCTCCTATTTTGCTGAAAAAAAAAAAAAATAGAAGCAATCAGAAGAGAATTTCCAAGCCCCCAACATGCAAACTGTGACCCCCGGTCCTGTTACTATGAAACAATTGGCCATGCTCCCAGCCCAGCAACCCCTGTGCCTGCGCACTAAATCCCCCTCTTTCCATGCAGGCAGTGGGTCTCTCCTCCTGAATCAAGAGTGTTTTCTTCTGTATAGGATGTTACAAGTATGCCGTAATTTCTCCTATCATTAAAAAAACTCCTCACTCCATTTTCCCCTCCGCTAGTACCCTAGTTCTCTCTTCCCTTTGAAGCAAAACTGCTTAAAAGAACATACATACTAACACTCTCCATTTCTTTCTCCTATTCATCAAACTCACTGCTACCCCACCGAGACCTTATCAAGGTCACAACCAGTGGCTTCCACATCGCTAAACACAGTAGTCAATTTGCAGTCTTGGTCTTACTTAACCTCTCAGCAGCATTTGGCATGGCCAGTCTCTCCCTCCTCTTTGAAACACTTTCTTTACTTGGTTTCCAGGACTCGGACTTCTCTCAAACAGCTTTTCAGTCTCCCTGGTTGGTTCTTCCACATCTCTTTCACCTATAAATGTTGGAGTGCTCCAATGTTCAGACCTTAGACCTCTTCTCTTTCTAGCTACACTCACTCACAGGTAAGTTCATCGAGTCTCATGACTATATCTCCACATCTGACAACTCCCATTAGGCCCCTCCTCAGAATGCAAAAGTTGCCTCTGACATCTCTATTTGGAAGTCTGATGGACAACTCAAAAATTGTATTTACCCTTGACAATAAAAAGATAAATAGCTCAATTAAAATATGGCAATTTTTCATAGTGGCATTATTCACAATAGTCACAAGGTGGAAACAACCCAAACATCTATCAGCAAATGTGCTGGTTTGAAAGGATGTATGTCCCATAGAAAAGCCATGTTTTAATCTAAATCCCATTTCATAAAGGCAGAATAATCCCTATGCAATACTATATGTTTGAAATTGTAATCAGATCATCTCCCTGGAGACGTGATTTAATTAGGAGTGGTTGTTAAGCTGGATTAGGTGACAACCTGTCTCCACCCATTTGGGTGGGTCTTGATAAGTTTCTGGAGTCCTAAAAAAGAGGAAACATTTTGGAGAATGAAAGAGATTCAGAGAGAGCAGAGCAGAATGACAGAGCCACAAGAAGCAGAGTCCACCAACAACCTTTGGAGATGAAGACGGAAAATGCCTCCCAGGGAGCTGCATGAAAAAGGAAGCCAGGAGAAGAACAGATGACGCCATGTTCACCATGTGCCCTTCCAGATGAGAGAGGAACCCTGACTGTGTTCACCATGTGCCCTTCCAGATGAGAGAGGAACCCTGGCTGTGTTCACCATGTGCCTTTCCAGATGAGAAAGAAACTCTGTGTTTTCCATGTGCCCTTCCACTTGAGAGAGAAACTCTGAACTTTATCGGCCTTCTTGAACCAAGGTATCTTTTCCTGGATGCCTTAGATTGGACATTTCTATAGACTTGTTTTAATTGGGACATTTTTTGGCCTTAGAACTGTAAACTAGCAACTTATTAAATTCCTCTTTTTAAAAGCCATTCTGTTTCTGGTATATTGCATTCTGGCAGCTAGCAAACTAGAACAGCAAATGAATGGATAAATGAAATATGGCATTTACACAGACTAAAATATTATTTATTCATTGAAAGGAATTAAGTTCTAATATATGCTACTTCATGGATCAACCTTGAAGAAGATATCATGCGGAGTGAAAAAACTTAAACATAAAAGGATAGCTATTACATGATTCTATTTATATTAAATAGCTAGAAAATGTAAATTCATAGAGACAGAAAGTAGAGGACAGGTTACCAGGGGCAGGGTGGGAGGGGAACAGGGAAGTAATGCATTAGTAGGTGCAGGATTTTCTGTTTTGGGGTAAAGGGATGGTGATGAGGGTGGTACAACACCGAGAATGTGATTAATCCCACTGAATTGAATGCTTGAAAGTGATTGGGATGAGAATGCTTATGTTGTATATATGTAAAAAAAAAAAAAAAGACTAAAGAGATAATGACAATTAAATGCAATACAGGATTCTGAAGTAGATAAAATGATGGAGAAAATGTCCAAAAGGACATTATGAGGCATATAAAAAATGGAATACAGATTGTAAGCTTTATATCAATGTTAAGTCTCTTAAAATTAATAACTGTGCATTAGGTACTTATATAATGAATATCCTTGTTGTTAGGAAATAATTAAGTGTTCAAAGAGCATAATGTATACAACCTACTCTCAAATGTTTTAAAAACTGCCAGCTACTGAGGCGGGGTTGGGGGAGACAGAGAGAGAGAGAGAAAAGAAAAGAACAGAGGGAGGGAGGGGAGGGAGGGGAGGGAGGGGAAGGAGGAAGGGAAAAAGGAAGGAATAGCAAATGTGGCAAAATGTTAAAATTGGTGGACCTGGGTATAAGGGTGGGGCATACATTAAATTTTCTGTATGTGTTTTGTAATATTTTTACAACTGTCTTGTAAGTCTGAAATTATTTCAAAGTAAAAAGTTGAAAAATTTAAAATGGCAAAGGGTTTGAATCAACAAGTCTCTAAAGAAGATATCCAAATGGCCAATAAACACAAGAAAAAATGCTCAACTTCATTAGTCATCAAAGAAATGCAAATGAAAACCAGAAATGCACATCAAAAACTTCAGATCTACTAAGACTACTTTAGTTAAAAAGCCAGATAAGAGTTGATGAGGATATAGAGAAATTGGAATTTTCATATATTGCTCATGGGAATATAAAACAGTATCGCCACTATGAAAAACACTCTGGCCATTCCTCAAAAGGTGAGACATAGTTACCCTATGACCTAGCAATTCTACTTCTCAGTATACCCAAGAGAACTGAAAATACATGTTCATACAAAAATCTGTACAAGAATTATCAAAGCAGCATTATTCAAAATAGTGAAATAATGGAAATAACCCACATGTCCACAACTGATGAATGAATAAACAAAATATGGTACACCTATACAATGGAATTTTATCCAACCATAAAAAGGAATGAAGTTGGTGGTTTAGGTATTTAACATTGTGAATGTAATTAAGGCCACTGAATTGTAGACTTAAAAATGATTAAAATGGAACATTTTATGGTATATATATTTAATCAAAAAAATTTTTAAAACAAGAATGAAGTACTGATACATGCTATACATGATGAGCTTTGAAAACATTATGCTCAGTGAAAAAGCCAGACCAAAAGACCACATGTTGCATGATACCATGTATATGAGAGGTCCACCATAGGTAGATCCATAGAAAGAGAAAGTAAGCTCATTAGTAAATACCAGGGGCTGGGTGGATGGTTAGTGACTACTAAGGGGTACAGGGTTTCTTTTGGGGGATGAAAATGTTTGAAATTAGATAGCGACAATGGATGCATAACTGTGAATATTTATACTAAAAACCAATGACTTGAACACTTCGAAATGGTGAATTTTATAATATGTGAATTCTATCAATTTAAAAACATAACAAAAATATTTCCCAAACTCAATTCCTGATCTCCCCCCCCACCCCAAGATCTGCTCTTTTCGGTGTTCATTATGTCAGTAAGTGGCATTTCTATCCTCCAGTTACCCAGGCCAGTGAGGCTGTGGTGATGGCAGACAGCAGCTGCAAACCTTCATCTAGTCAGCAAATTTTAGAAACAATTGACTCTGCTACAACACAGTGTAGTTTTCCACCATCAATAAATAAAATGTTGCTGTCCTTGTCCTTGAAGTCACTAACAGGTGTTCAGCAAACCCTGGTTCAATCGAACTGCCTCAGTTTCACTCAACATCCTCTTTTTTCATGAAATGACTGCCGGCTCATACCACAACCTGGTCTCTCCAGATATGCTGTCAACATTCAGGACGGGTGCGTGCTCACCTTTCTTATAAAGATTCCCAGACTGCATCCTTCTTTCCAGCCCATTCCCTCCTGTCATGCTTAGGACCTCTGATACTATAATGACTTTTAGCACTCATGGGCCCCCGAGTTCCTTTTACCAGTGCCCTATTCTTGGAAGGTGCTCCTTAAAAAGTAGATTAAAAAGTGGACTACTAGCTCTATTCCACAATATTTAAATTGACCAAGTGTGTCTCAACTTGGACCTTAGGTCAAAAGTCAGCAAACTTTTTCTGTGCAGGCCCAGGTAGTAAATATTCAGGCCTTGCAAGCCAAGAGCCAAAACTGAGTTACAAATGCTTTACTGTGAATGGTTGTGCACTGAGCAGCATGCAAAATGATGAGGGTACCAAATACTGTCTGTCCTGGTTTTTCAATTTTCCCACTGTAGTGCAAAAGCAGCCCCAGACAATAGATAAACAAATGAGTTTCAATAAAACTTTATTAATAGGCATGGAAATTTGAATTTCATACAATTTTCATGTGTCACCAAATATTATACTTATTTCTTTTTTTAACATTTAAAAATAGAAAAAGCATTTCTAGCTCACAGGCCACGCAAAAGCAGGCGGCGGGCCAAGCACTGCCTTAGGTAATAACTCTGGGTTCTGTCACAGGCCATCTTCTCATCTACACATCCTTTCTATACAACTCATCTGTGTACAAGGCTTTGGTGACAGGTAAATGCTGACGATTTCCAAGCCTACACTGCAGCCTCTTTCCTAGAATGTCCACACTGAACTTGGCATCTTCTTTCTGTCCCCAGGGTTCTCTCTGTGATGGGTACACAAGATACCCACTGGCTCAACCTCTCAACCAGCAAATCACCATGTACTGTCCATTCTATCACCCAAATATCTCTCAAATCTGTCCACGTCTTTCCTTTCCTGCTGCCACCACCCTTGCCTAGGCCACCAGCATTTCTCACCTGGGCTTCTGCAACAGTTTCCTAAGTGTTCTCTCACTTCTTTCTCTTTTCCAGTCCATTCCTCACACAGCAAACCAAATCTTTATTCTTCCACGATCTATTTCGAGCACAGAGAAAAATGGAGAACAAGATGATGAAGATCCATCCAGCTCTGTCATATGTGATCTTTCCAAAGCAAAATTTGATCATCACTTGCTTAAAAACTTTCTACAGCACCCCACTGCCCTCAGGATGAGGTCGGAACTCTGATGCAGCCCCTGAGGGCTGGTCTCTGACCCGCCCGGACCCCTCCCTGCACTTCCAGCCCCCAGCACCTGAGCGCCCCCCCTTTCGAGAGACCCAGGCCCTGCCGTGTGTGTCCGTTATTCCCCCGCACTGTGAGTTCACAGCCCTTACATGTCCAGCCTGGGCGCAGGGCCGGGCGCGGAGAAGGGGACTGGGCCGGCGGCACGTCCGCCTTCCCGGAGTCAGCCTGGCCTCCGGGCCAGCCCAGGGTAAGCCGGCCGCGGGCTGCCTCAGGGCCCGGGGCCCGGTCGCCGCCCACGGTCCGGGTCTGGACCTGGGGAGCGCGAGGCCCGGCCAGGAACAGGCCCCGCAGAAGAGGCGAGCGCCCGGGCCGCCGGGCATCCAGCGTGGTGGCTGGAGAGGGAGGCCGCCCACCCCTACCCCGGTTCCGCCGCACCCGCGCCCGACATGCTTACCTGTTCGCCCCAGCGACTCCGCGCGCGGCTTCTTCAGCCCGCCCGGCCGGAAACGAGTCCCGGGAGGGCGAGCGCACACGACTGCCCCCTGCTGTCCGCCTCCCGCCGCGCAGCTGGAGGCCTGATGTTAAAATGCAAAGCCAGGGTTTGAGCGCATCCTGACGCTAGCCTGAATGCATTGTCCCATTTTCTATTCCGGCTTCTTTCTGAGCGTCTGACGACCTATTTTTGTTTTAGTCAGGAAGCCCAACCCGGGGCTGGTACCGCGGCGAGCTGCTGTAAGATCAAGACTCTTCAAAGAACTCCAAATCATTGCAAAGCAGTGGTTTCCAAACTGTGGTATAAAGAGTACCTATCCAGCTCTGTCAATTAACATTGTATCATATTTTTTTCAGATTTTTTTAAAGAAATACAATATATATATAATTGAAACTCCTTTGGGTCCCTTCCAAGAGGCAATCGCTATCCTCAAGTAGTTGTAGGTCCAGTTCCCAAACTGCAGCATTCAGCATCTCCGGGATTTATGAGAAGTGCAAATTCTTGAGCCCAACCCCACACCTAATGAATCAGAAACTCGGGGGAGGGGGCCTCCAATCTGTGTTTTACCAACCCTCCAGCAGGAGCAGCATCTCCAGGGAAATGCACATTCTCCACCTCATCCCAGGCCCATAGAAACTTGGAGACTGGGAGGACATGGGGGAAGGAGGAGTCGCAGCAATCTGTCCTGTAACCAGGTGTGATGGTTAGGTTCTGGTGAGAACTTGGTCAAGTGATTATGTCCAGCTGTCTGGTTAGGCAAGCACTGGCCTGACTGTTGCTGCAAGTATATTTCCTGGTTGGGTGATAAAATACTAAGGCTGGTATATCAAATCATCAGACAGTTGATTCCATCTGTGGCCGATTACATTGGCAAAGTCTCCCACAGTGATATAATCCAATCAGTTGAATGCTTTTTAAGGGAAGAGACTCTTTCACTGCATCTTCAGCCAGTGAGCCTCTCCTGAAGAGTTCATCCAGATCCTTCATCGGAGCCACCAGCCTCACAGCCTATGGATTTTGTCTTCCATTCCCATGGTTGTGTAAAACACCTTTATAGGTCTCATATTTACACATCTCCCCTGTTGGTTCTGTTTCTCTAGAGAACCCTAACACACCAGGCTTCCAAGTAATGAGGGGCCCCTCAAGGTTGAGAACCACTGCTGTAAAGGAAACCAAAGCCCTTAACCCGTAAAGACTAAAGCTGAGTTTCACATATTCAAGGGCCTGGTGGTAAGAACTTGAGCAAGCCCCAGAAAGGGGTAGAATTTGGAAAAGGAGGAGGGAGCAATCTGAGGGCAGGTTCAAAGGCCTCAACCTTCATGGCTGATTCAAGCATTTGTGCCTGATGGAAAAATAAGGGGTAAAGGTTGTGGTATTAAAAGTCAAGTGTAAAAAAAAAGTCAAGTGTATGATTATATAATTTTTTTTCAGTCAGAAGTTTTACCAAGAGAATAAAACATGGTATTATTAAAAAGCTGAGCCTGTACTGGGAATCCAAATAATGGAAATTAAAATAACTAAAAGCCACCCTTTTCTATCACAGTGGCAAATAGTAAAAAGGATAATATCTACTGCTGAAACAGACTCTAAAAGATCCCCCATGTTATGTGAGTATAAGTCGGTATAACCTGTAGCAATTCTTCCTATGTAGGTAGGACTCTAGAAAATCCTATTTCTAGGAATTATCCTGCAGAAATAATTGAATCAGTATGCAAAGATGTACGTACGAGAGATCTTGCTGAAGTGTAATTGATCAAGGATGTTTACAGTAGGAAAAAAAAAACTAAATGTTTAACAATAGAGATTTCTTAAAGACATTATGTTACATTTATGCAGCCATTAAGAATAATGCTTTAATGCTGCCATGTGCCTTACCATGTAACAGAATTCCAGGATCACTAACACCCAGTCTTTAGGAAGAAAGCATCGTTTTGATGATACCCTGATTTGGACATTGTTCTAGTTTGCTAGCTGCTGGAATGCAACACACCAGAGACGGATTGGCTTTTAATAAAAGGGGATTTATTTCATTAGTTCTTCAGAGGAAAGGCAGCTAACCTTCAGCTGAGGTTCTTTCTTACGTAGGAAGACACAGGGTGATCTCTGCTGGCCTTCTCACCAGGCCTCTGGGTTCCAACAACTTTCCCTGGGGTGACTTCTTTCTGCATCTCCAAAGGCCTGGGCTGGGCTGAGCTGCGAGTGCTGAGATGAGGCATGCCGAGCTGCCTGGGCTGTACTACGCTGAGTCTCTCATTTAAGCACCAGCCAATTAAATCAAACATCATTCATTGCAGCAGGCACGCCTCCTAGCCGACTGCAGATGTAATCAGCAACAGATGAGGTTCACATGCCATCAGCTCATGGCCACAGCAATAGATCTAGGCACCTTCACCTGGCCAAGTAGACAACTGAATCTAACTACCACAGACATTTTCACAGCCTCAAAACTTTAAGTTTGTAAAGTTAACAAATTCCATTAAGAGCCAAAATAATAAACAAAAAGAAAAATGATACTGTAGATCTTTATGTACTGATATGAAAGGCTATTCATAACAGACGGTTAAGGGTAGGGAAGCAACCCCATTTAAAAAATATGTATCACGTGTTTATATACACGTTTATTTGCTGCTATGTATATAGGAATCATCTGTAATAAGGATACTGCAATGCTCTGGAAATGAACAGCCTCTCTAAGAAAAGATACAAAGAAAGGAGAAGAGCCAAATCTGAGCTCTTGGAAATTTTGATTTGGGGACTAGAACAAATGTTAGTGGAGGACAAATATACTGTGAAAGGAGAGATTTCAAGAAGAATGAGTAAGAATGGTAAGATGGAATAAACACATGCAAACCTTTCCCTTCCAGTGAAGGCAACTATAAAACCTGAACAGAATTCATGGCACAGCTGTTTGAAGTTTTTGAAAAGTAAATATCACCAGGTGGATCAAGAAAGAACACCAGAATTTAGAGTACCACCAAACTGGCCATGATGCTGTCCTTTTTTTTTCCCTCTGATATCCTCAACCTGAACTCAATACAGCCCAAAACCTGTCAATACAGCCCAAAACCTGGAAAACCTGAGGGGGAGGAGAGAGATCCAGGAGAAAAAGACCAAAAAAGAGAACTCCTAAAGCTCCAAGTGGAGAAAATCCCATTTTTTTGCGTGTTTCTCCTCTCCGTTTTCTCTATAGGTCTTACTCCCCATCCTGAAGCCAATTTGGTGGCAGGAATAGAGGTAGCAGCGAAATGGTCAGCAACAGAAAACTGCAGGAGCCAAAACTTCCAGGGAGGGAAACTCTCCTTTCAATGGAGCTCTGACTACCAGAGGGCAGAGGCAAATTTCATTGCTGCTTTCTCTTTTTCTGTCTATTCTCCCACTGCTAAGGGAGTTTCTCACCAGAAAGGGAGGTTTCTGACCAGAGGACCAAAATTGGGAGGCCTAGAGAACTGAAACATATCAGAAAGATAGTGAAGACGGAAAAGACTGGGAAAGCAATCTTCTGTAAAACTGTCTGTAAACTCTTACACTCACCCCTGACCTGTGCATGCATGGATCTGATTCTAATTAGCATACCAAAGATTTTGAAAACTATAGGTCTCAGACTAACCACTGGGCAACACACACATGGGACAGCTCCAAATAGCACTGAAAAGTCAATGAAAAACCTAACTGACTTTGGAAACACAGCCCACAGGAGAGCTGCAACTTGCAGAGTGCGCCTAACTTGGGGAAGTGTTTTCTATAACAAAAATACCAACATTCTCCTTAGGATTTAAATAAGAACCAAAGCCTGATAATATAATATTTAAAAATACTCAGTTTGCTTTGTATATATGTTATATTATACAATTTTAAAAGTTAAAAAAAAATACTCAGTATACAATTCAAAACTACCAGACAAATGAAATGCAAAAATTTCAATTGCACAGGGAAAGACAATCAATTGCCACCATGAGACGACAGGGCTGTTGGTATTACCTGACAAAGACTTTAAAGCAGTTATAAAGATGCTCAATCAGGAAAACTCAAACCAAATGAGCAATTATGAATACTCTTGAAACAAAAGTTAAAACAGAAATTATCAGTAAAAAACAGAAGATATAAAGAACCAAATAAACATTTTATAACTAAAAAACACAACAAAATAAACAACTTACTGGATAGATTTAATAGCAGAATGGGGATGATACAAGAAGGGGTCAATGCATTGTTACCTATCATAACTTGCCAAACCCCAACCAAAACCACTCCAGCCAATCCTAAAGAACACCTAGGGCAACATAAGATTCTACAAAGGTTCCATGCTCTAGGGTAACTTTCCAGAAACCTACAATCTCCAGATGGGTCTCTGGACCAGATAAGTCCTGAAACCTAGAGGGCCCAGTTTCTCCAGAACATCAGTTAGTTCCATCTCCCTACCCCATATTACTGACAGCCCCTTCCAACATGAAAAAGTTAGAATGGGCATAGCCCAAATACCCCTAATGAATGGGACAGAAATATCAAAGGTGATGATGGAGTTATACAGAGAAGGTAGGGTTTAACAAACAAATATGATTGCTGAATCATTAAATTGATATTTCTTTTAGTCTCCACTATCTTAGAGCAGCTAGAAGTAAAAACCTAAAACTGTGGAATAGTAAACCATTCCAAACTCTGAAATCCGTTCTACTAATTGTTGCACTGTGCTTTGAAATTTATTGTTTTTGTATATGTGTTATTTTTCACAAAAAAAATTTTAAAAAGTCAGCTATGAGGATAAAAAAAAATATTTATTCCTTCTAGCCACCAATGTTCTGGAGCAGTTAGAAGGAAAAATCTGAAATGATGGTATAGTAGCCCCTGACAAACTGTGGGATCTGTCCTGTCACTACATCAAAGAGAACTTTGAAAACTATTGCTTTTCTTCATTCTTTACTTTGTATATATGTTATATTATACAACAGAAACAGTAAAAAAAAAAAAAAAAAAAATAGGGGTCAGTGAACTTGAATTTAATAGAAATTATCAATCTAAATGAAAGAGAAAAAAAGGTAGGGAAAAAAATGAACAGAACCTCAGGTTCCTGTGGGGCAAGAACAAAAGGTCTAGCATTCATGATTATCGGAGTCACAGAAGAGAAGAGAACGTACTTAAAAAATATTTGAAGAAATTATGGCTAAAAATTTCCCAAGTTTGGTGAAACCCAAGAAGGTTCAAGAGGCTGAGCAAACCTTGAACAGGATAAATAAAAAAAATCCACAGCCAGATATTTCATATTCAAATTGCTGAAAACTAAAGACAAAGAAAAAAGTCATGAAAGCTCATAGAGAGAAATGAAGCATAAACTATAGGTATACAAACATTAAAAGGAGAGTAATTTCTTTTATGAAATCATGTCATTCAGGAAATGTGGCACATTTTTTGCATTGGAAGAAAATAACTGTAAGCCAGAACTCTGTATTTTGCAAAAATATCCTTTATGAATGAAGCTGAAATGAAGACATTCTCAGATGAAAGAAAATTAAGAGAATTTGTAGATTGCAAACTTGCTCTAAAATAATTTAATAGTTTTTTAGACAGAAGAGAAATTGGCAGAAACTTGGAACATCGGAAATGAAGGAAGAATGATAGAAATGACACATTTCGTACATATAATGGACTATCTTCTTTTCTTGAGTTCTTTAAAGTATGTTTGGTGGTTGAATTTTAAAAGCATAAAATGTTCTGTTGAGATTTTCAATGTTTGTAGATACAATATATAAGGTAACTATAAGATAAATGGTAGAAGGTAAAAAGACCTATATGCTGCTAAGGTTTCTACATGCCAAGTGAACTGATAAAATATTACAATTATGAAAGGTTAAATATGCATTTTGTAATCTCAAGAACAACCACTAAAAAAAAAAAAAAAACAAAGTAACAACCAGTATTCAGAGGGTAACAGGAAAACCTTCAAGCACTTAGGAATTAATCAATACACTTCTAAATAATTCATGCTCAAAGATGAAATCTCAAGGAGGAAAATTAGAAAATATTTTGAGCTGAATGAAAATCGAAATACAACATATCAAAGTAGTTATTAGAGGGAAATTTATATCATTAAATGCTTATATTAGAAAAGAAGAATGGTCCCAAATCAATCATCTATGTTTCCAGCCTTAAAAAAAGGATTTTTTGAGAAGATGGCAAAATAAGAAGCTCCAGGAATCAGTCCCTCCACCAAAACAAATATTGAACAAGGAGGAATGATCTGAATCAACTACTTTGAAATTCTGGTTTCTAGTGGAACAAGTGCAGCCTCCAGGGAAGAACTGGAGTAAGAGTTGGTAAAATGTGGTAAATATTGAATTTCAAACTCTGTTTAGTGGCTACCATCCCTATCCCCCAAACACATGGCAAGAAGCAGTGGGGAGTGGAGCCTGGGCTCCTGGTAGAGCTTCCTTGATGACAGTGTGGGTTATAAGGGCCCATCCTGGCATAATCCTGGTGATGTGGTCTGATCACTGATCACTGCTTTTGATAAGCTACTTAGATCACTGGAGAGCTGACTCTGAGGGCCACTGTTCCAACTCCCCTTAGGCAAAAGCAGCAGAGGAGTCTTGAAGAGGAAATGCCTATTTTTTTTTTCATTCTTCATTTGGGAACAAAAATGGTTTGGAAAAGTCACAAACTGATGGCTCCAGACCTCAACAAACACAAATTCTAGCCTCCCAGAGGAAAACTAGATTTCCAGAGTTATAACAAGATAATACTCAATGTCCAGTTCTCAACAAAAATTATAAACATGAAAGAAACAGGAAAGCATGGTCTAGTCACATGAAAAAGAGAACTTGCCATCCCCAAGGAAGCTCACACATTGGAACTATTAGTTAAAGTCTTTAAATCAACTGGTTTGAATATGTTCAATGAGTTAAAGTAACCCATATATAAAGAACTAAAGGAAATTAGGAAAAATTTGCCTGAACAAAATAAAGAAATAGAAATTATAAAAAAGGAACCAAACAGAAATTTTGGAGCTACAAAGTATAGTAATTAAAGTAAAAAATTCATCAGATGGGTTCAATGGCAGATTTGAACAGCAGAAAAAAGGATCAGTAAACTTGAAGACAATAGAAATTACCTAGTGTGAGAAACAGAAAGAAAAAATAATGAAGAGAAATGAACAGAGCCTCAAGAACTGTGGGACACCATCAAGTGTATCAACATATGCATCACTGGAGTCCCAGAAGGACGAGAGAGAAAAAAGGCAAAAACTATTAGAAGAAATAATGGCCAAAAACTTCCCAAATCTGATGAAAGACATGAATATATGCATCCAAGAATCTCAATGAACTCCAAAGCAGGACAGACTACAAGACAAGATACAATGATACTGTCAAAATCCAAAGACAGAGAGGATTTTGAAAGAAACAAGTAACCTGCCACAAAGGATGTCCAATAAGATTAACAGATTGCTCAACAGAAAACATGGAGGCCAGAAGACAGTGGGATGACATACTTAGAGTTCTTAAAGAAAAAAACTGTCAACCAAGAATTTATAACTAGCAAAATTATCTTCCAAAAATGAAGAAGAAATTAAGATATGTACAGATAAACAAAGGCTTAAAGAGTTCATTACCAGAAGACCTGACCTACAAGAATGTTAAATGAAGTCCTTCAGGCTGAAATAAAAGGATCTTAGGAGTAGCTCAAAGCCATAATATGAAATAAAGAGTATTGGTCAAGGTAACTATATGAGTAAATATAAAATCTTTTACCATTGTATTTCGGTTTATAACTGTTCTTTTCCCCATATATGACCTCAGCAAATATGTAGAATAACATTTAAAATCTGTTGATGGGCATACAATGTATAAGGATCTAATCTGAGACAATATAAAGGGGAAGGGACAGATATACAAGTAGAGAATTTATATGCCACTGAAACTAAGTTGGTACTAGTCTAACTAGATTGTTATTAGTTTAAGACGATTATTTAATTACGAAGATAACCACTAAGAAAATAACTAAAATAAAGAAAAGAAGGGAATCAAATGGTAAACTAAAAAACAACAACAACAACAAAAACAGCAACTAATTACAAAAAAGGGGCAGCAACAGAGTGAGAACAAAGAACATACATGATACAGAGAAAACAAATAGGGAGATGGCAGAAGTAAATACTTCCTTCTAAAGTGTAAAGACAACCTACAGAATGGGAGAAAATAAGCTCCACACATACAACTGAAAAAGATTTAGTATCCTGTATATACAAAGAATTCCTACATCTCAGTAACAAAAAGACGACCCAATTAAAAAATGGGCCAAAGATTTAAGTAGACATTTCTCCAAAGAAGATATTCAAATGGCCAATAAGTATATGAAAAGACGACTAGCATCACTATCGGAGAAAGGCAAATTAAAACTCAATGAGATAACACACCCACTTAGTTGGTTATTATTAAAAAAATAGAAATAACAAGTGTTGGCAGGAATGCAGAGAAATAGGAACTCTCAAACATTTAACAATGTTTATGTGTGTTAACATAAACAATGTAAAATGATACAGCCACTGTCAAAAAGTTTGGCAGTTCCTCAGAAAGTTAAGCATAGCATTACCAAATGACCTTACAATCCCACTTCTAGGTACATACCCAAAAGAATTTTAAGCAGGAACTTGCTCAGATATTTGTATACCAATATTCACTGTAACATTATTTACAATAACAAAAAGGTAGAAATAACCCAAGGTTCCATAAAAAGATGAATGGATAAGCAAAATGTTTCATATCCATACGATGGAATATTATTCAGTTATAAAAAGGAAAGAAGTTCTGACATGCTCCAACATTGGTGAACTTTGACAAAAGTCATTTGAGTAAATTAGCCAGATACAAAAGGACAAGTATTGCAGGACTTCTTTTATGTGAAATACTTAGAAAAATCAAAATTTCAGATAGCAGAATAATGGTTACCAGGGGTCAGGGGAGGGGAGAATGGGGATTTATTGTTAAATAAGAGTTTTGGTTTGGAATGATGAAAATAGTCTGGAAATATTGGTGAAAGTTACAGTATCATCAATGTACTTAATATTAAGGAACTGTCCACTTAAAATGATTTTCTATGTTATGTATATTTTACAGCAATTAAAGAATTTTTTTAAACTAATAAAACAAGCAAAATAAATCCAAGCCAAGTAGAAGAAATTATAAAGCTGAGACTTTTAAAAATTTGCTATTACATTTCATTTTTAAAAAAGCTAGTTGAGACGCACTAACTTGATATAATTACTCATTACAACTCAGTTTAAAAAACTCCGATTTATATAACATTACAGGTATACTTCAGAGATATTGTGGGTTTGGCTCTAGACCGCTGCAATAAAATGAATATCGCCATAAAATGAGCTACACGAATATTTTGGTTTTCCAGTGCATATAAAAGTTATGTTTACACTGTACTGTAGTTCTGCAAGATACACTAAACCATACCTTTACTTTTTTTAACTGAATTACATGGGAGAGAAGCATATGTGTCTGCACAGAGCATGGCAGAGGTGGTAGTCCTGGAGCTGGCAGCCTGGACTGTGGCCTCCTGATTTAGCAATTCCTGATCTTGACATAGGACACAGCAACTTTATGGTCCAGTTCCACGGTATGGTTTTGGAATGCACTTCTAGATCAGCCAATCATTCTGTGAACTATCTATATATCTTAAAAAAAACCCTTTGAGTTTAAACTACCTTGAGTGGGTTTTGTTGCATATACTTGGACCAGTTCACATTTTAATAGTATTTCTTTTCACATAATCATATTTAGGGTTTTTATAGCTTTAAAACATTTTTTCCTCTATTGCTTTTCTAAGTCCAGTTTCTCCGTATGTATATAGTTAAATATTTAAAAAAAACCAAACCACTATGGTACTGCTTTTAGATACATCTACAATTTTATTACAAAACCATTCTTTTGGCATTAGTTGGTTACAGTGATAGCAAGATACTGTCAGTGTGGCAGAGAAGCTCTAAAGTAACAACCGCATTCCGTTTAATGAACCTAAATTTAAGTTACCTCATATACTTACATACAAGTTACCTGCAATCTTTACTGCCGCAAATCTTCACTCATATTATTTTAGGGAGGAGTTGATGCTAACGGATTAAATGTTCAAAAGACTAGAAAAGTTCCGTTATGAGATTTTCTTTTCCTTTTCCCCTCCAAAATTACTTTACATTAAAATGTAAATCATTTAAGAATCAAATTACTTAGTGCTCGTCTGAATAACAGCAGAGCCTAAGAAGCACTAAACTTAGTTCTCATTAAAAAGCAATACCTGTGCAATGCATGTTTAACGCTAGCACAGGCAAAGGGAGCGATCATTCTAGTTTTAAACTCCCTCGTTAGAGTCCCTTAAAAAAATAAAAGCATTGAATCAAAATTTTTCTGGATAGTGTTATTGCTGTGCATCTGCTGATGGGTCACTTTCTGTGCTGTGTTTGCTTTGAAGGGATCTTCCAACGTATCGCCAATATTCCTTTCTTATAGTGTCCTTTTCTTTTGCTAGGATTTCACATAACTGAAAATGAAAAACAAAAATTCACTGAAGTAGATGTGTAATTCAATTTCTAGGGCAAATGCTTTTGAATCAATATAGCTGAACTCACACTACCTGAGAGTGAAATATACTGACAGTCACACTTTCTTTACTAGTGACATAGGTGTTGTCTTAAAACAGCAGAAATAGCTCTGCAATGAATTCTGAGTAACCATGCTAAAAGGGGGTATAACTTTTAGCAGCACTGGGTAGACCCAAAAAGAAAGGCACTGAAATTAATCAGCTTACCTCTAATGCTTTATTAAGAATGTCCTCCTTGTTGTCACATTGGTTTTCTAGCATGTCTTCATAGATATCCACAAGAAAGGCAATTAGGTAGGGAGAACTATGACTTGGTTGTAAATCAAGTAATTGATTTAACAGATTAGGATATTTGGAAAGGCCACGATCCTGTAAAATCCTAAAAAAAAAAAAAAAAAAAAAAAAAAAAAAAAACCAATTTATATATAAAAAGAAAATAAAAAAAAAAAAAAAAAAAAAAAAAAAAAAAAAGAATTATATCCAATTTTGAGTAGGAAGAGGATTTAAAAACAAAATCAGTAGAAAGAATAAAATATGATCCATGAAACACAAGCAAGGAAAAGAGACTTATGTTGAAGGAATTTAAAGTACAGATCCATTCAATTCAAGGGCTCACCCTTGCCTCTGGATTACTGTGAATGCACTGAATGTATTAAAGCAAAAGTCTCTCTCTACTAACTCCTCCTAGGGATCTGAATGAAGCACTAGAATGCTCCACTAAAAACAATAGCTAAAATATCCCAAATACGGTCTATTCTACTGGACAAATGAATAATAGACAAGGTAAAAAAAGAAAGGTTAACCTATATATAAAAAGACTTCTCAACCAATGCAACATGTGTTTGATATTTAGATCCTTATCTATATATAAACAATCATGTAAATCCAAACTCACTGGATTTTTTTTCTTTATATTAGGGAATTAAGTGTTTTTAGGTATGATCATTTTATTATGGTACGTTTTGTAATATTTAAGAAGTTAAAAAAAAAGTTGCAGTGAGCATGATTTCCAAACTGTGACACTTAAAAATCTACTACTTTTAAAATGTTTATTAGTAGTTCTGATACAGCTTGGTGTGGAAGGAAGCCTTTGTCAATCTAAATTCCTCCAAATTCTTCTACTTTTCTCTTGGTAAATGGCCTTGCTTTAGATTTTATAAATTAAATTAGAAATTTCAAGCCTAAATAATTTTTCATCTATTATATACTAGACCTAGGCACTGTTGTTTTGAAATATCCTTATCATTAAGGAGCTTACTTTCTAATAGGGAATGTAGACAATTAAACTGAATTAATATAAGCACTACAATGAAGAACATTATATATGAACAAAGGGCCTAGAAAAGTCATAGACCGACAGCTCATAAGAGATTAAACAAACTACTTCATCCCCAAACTAAAAACATACTATATTTTCTCCCATCCTTTCTTGCAATCCTAGAAGAGGGCTTCCTTCTGACAAATGCCTTTGACCTGTGCTCTAAGTCCAATTCTTCTCTTTAGACCTTTTCCCTTCTCTGCTGTCATCCTCCACATATAATTCTCTCTCCCATCTTAAAATAAACAAAAAAATCGTCTTAAACCATACATACCACCCTGCTGCAATTGGTTTTTCTCTCCTCTTCATAGTCAAACTTTTGAAAGCACTGTTAACAATGTCTCTAATTCTTCCTTTCCTACTAATTTCTCAATCCATGAAAACCACCTATCTTCCTAACTTAATGAAATAGCTTCCACTAAAGTCACTGTAAACCTCTTAATGGAGAAATGTATTGGTCACTTCTAAGTACATTCTTAACCTCTCTATGGCATCTGATATTGTTATCACGTCCTTTCTTTTCTGGATTTCTATAATTTCACCCTCAATTGATGGTCTCCATACTTCTCTGGCTGTTCCTCTAGAATGCTACTTTCTCTATCCACTCTCTGAATGTTATGTCCCTTTACCCCCCAGTTCCATCCTTGGCTTTCTATCTCTGGACATTTTTCCCACATCTCTGAATCAACTACCACCCAAAGAATAATGAGGCTCAAGTCTGTACCTTCAGCCTTATCCACTCTTCTGAGATTCTAAATTGTACCTGTGCCTAAAGGCTCCTATTAAGATGTTCCACAGATATACTTCAAATTCACTTTATTAGATTTTCTAACAAAATGCCTAGGCCTACCACATAATAAATGTAAAATAAGTATTTCCTGAGTGAATGAATGGGGTTGAAACTAAATGAAACTTTTAAATTATATGTGAACTTTATTATGGATAATTTAGTTAAAAAGATACTGAAGTTTAAAAGTGATCACTTACAACTCAAACTGTACACCACATAAAATTAAAGCAACAATATATGAAGGAGATGGGTGGGTCAAAAAGGGATATCGAATGAAGTGATAGGGGCCACAATGGGGAAATTTAAGTGGTGCATAAAATTGCCAAGATAATGTACCACTAGAAATGATGGTGTAAAGGCTTAGTCTTTTTTTTTTTTTAAAGAAAAGTTATTAAGATGTATTTTGTGAGGCAGGTTTACAACACTACAAGT